>JAFVLL020041690.1:0-15732 GCA_021397915.2 Tor tambroides | reverse complement strand
GTAGAAGTTTGTGGCAATTCATGCAGCAAGTAGATTCCATGAGAGGCATTTTCTCTCGTCTGTTTGAATGTAGACAGCTGTATTTTTCCGTCTCTATTAGATCTACATGTTGTTGGTTTTGATGTTTGTTCTTTGTGCCATTAAAAATGTGTTAATTTGGATTTGTCTTTTTTGCATTAGACCTGATGACACCGAAAGTGGAGAATCAAGAATTCAATAAAAAGGAAGATAATGTTCACCATGAGAAATATGGTTTCATGACTGGAGAAAAATCATTTAGTTGCTCAAATACTGAGAAGACACAAAAAAGAGCTCAAAATACAGCAAATAGAAGTTATTTCACCTGCCAACAGTGTGGAAAAAGTTTCAGCAGAAAAGGAACCCTTAAAGTCCACATGAGAGTTCACACTGGAGAAATGCCTTACACCGGCAAACTGTGTAGAAAGAGTTTCATTCGAAAAGCAAACCTTAAATACCATGTGAGAGTTCACACTGGAGAGAAACCTTTTGTCTGCCAACAGTGTGGAATGAGTTTTACTGAAAAAGGAAACCTTAATCTTCACATGAAAATTCACACTGGAGAGAAGTCTTACACCTGCAAACAGTGTGGAAAGGGCTTCGTTCGAAAATCAAATCTTAAAACCCACATCAGAATTCACACTGGAGAGAAACCTTACACGTGTTCTCAATGTGGAAAAAGTTTTACACATAAACAACACCTTGATGGCCACATGAGAATTCATACTGGAGAGAAACCTTTTACCTGCCAACCATGTGGAAAGAGATTCACTCAAAAAGGAAACCTTAAAGACCACATGAGAATTCATACTGGAGAGAAGCCATACACCTGCAAACTGTGTGAAAAGAGCTTCATTCGAAAATCAAACCTTAAAAACCACTTGAGAATTCACACTGGAGAGAAGCCTTACACATGCTCTCAATGTGGGAAAAGTTTTACACATAAACAAAACCACGATGTCCACATGAGAATTCATACTGGAGAGAAACCTTTCACCTGCCAGTGTGGAAAGAGTTTCGCTAAAAGAGGAAACCTTAAGAAACACATTAAGATTCACACTGAAAAGAAGCCGTTTACATGTGATCAGAGTTTCGGATGTAAAGTAGCACCAGTTTGATTACTACTAACAGCAATATCCTTGCATGTGAATCCCTTTTTTGTGCACCCTTTGCTATATTCATTTGGCAGAAGCGATCAAACAATCTAACTTCACAAACTTATACTCTAATTTATATTCACAAAAATCTTTCAAACATCTTACATGTAGTTTGTGTAAATGTGTTTTTAATAAAAAAAAAAAAAAAAAATCATTAAAATCAAAGTGCACACAATGTAAATAAGAGATTCATTTGGCAGATGCATTGATTGTAGTTAAAGCTGCAGTCTGTAAGTTTTGCCTCTTTGTTGCCATCTCTGTTTGAAAACCTGGAATTGCAGCTGCTTGCGGAATTATCTTGCTTGCGTGGGGTTGTGAGTTGGCATGGCTCCAGCTCGGATGAATCTAATGTTTTGAGGAGTATGTGTTTCAGTCTGTCAGCCACCGCACCGGTGTGGATGTTTACTGTACTTCGCAATCACAGATTCTAGCCTAAGTCTTGGAAATATGACCCAAATAAGAATTTTCACTGTATATTGCCATCTGAATAAGTAACAAGTCTGCCAAGTTTGTTCTGCCCAACTGAGGAAAAAAGCATTACCATAAATCACGCTACCAATGGTGATTTAATCTAAAGATCAGTTAGCTCATATCACATCAAACCTTACAAAGTATTATTATTGTTATACTTTATTCTCAAATTATTAATGTTAACAACATCATTGCGTGACTATGAGTATAGTGTGTACTAGCGTGTAGATTTCAGTTTCTGTACAGTCTAATCTAATTATCATGCCACTCGAATTTCATATTAATAAATTTTTTTAACCCAAAAAGCAAATTATGCTCCCTTTGAACTGGGTTTCTTTAAAAATACAAATCTTGTGTAATTCCAGGCTATCTGTAATCAGAAGCATATTTAAAACTGGAATATAATTTAATTTCATTCACATGTGTTTCATAAACACAATCATTTCTGGATTACAGTCCGCTGTCAGAATGATACATTTAATTATTCTAGCTGCTGTGAGAAAAGGCTATAAATGATCTGCCACCTGCAGGATCCTCACATGCGATAACCTACTAGCCGGGACAACTTCTTTATGTTTACAAACGTGACATAATGACAGTGCCATGCTCGAATTCCCATGAAAACCTACCAGTACCACTCAAATTATAAAACATTATAAGCTAACCGTTGTGAATCGGACTAAAGTAAGGCGATAGTTTTGAACACTGGCTGGATATGTACTTGCTCAAATATTGATTTCGGATCATTTTTAACCAAAAAAAATACGGACTGGAGCTTTAAATAGTACTTATAACACCTATATACTAAATACAATATGTGACCCTGGACCACAAAACCAGTCTTAAGTCGCTGGGGTATATTTGTAGCAATAGCCAAAAATACACTGTATGGGTCAAAATTGATTTATCTGCCAAAAATCATTAGGACATTAAGTAAAGATCATGTTCCATGAAGATATTTTGTAAGTTTCCTACTATAAATATATCAAAACTTAATTTTTGATTAGTAAAATGCATGGCTAAGAACTTCATTTGGACAACTTCAAAGGCGATTTTGATATTTTTGCACGCTCAGATTCCAGATTTTCAAAAAGGCCAAATATTGACCTATCCTAACAAACCATACATCAATGGAAAGCTTATTTATTCAGCTTTCAGATGATGTATAAATCTCAATTTTGAAAAATTGACCCTTATGACTGGTTTTGTGGTCCAGGGTCACATATATCACAGTCAAAAAATTAAAAACAGCACAATAAATATCTCATTTAAAATTCCTTGGGACCTTAAGTCAAACATGCACTCACTAAAATAAGTGTGACTGGAGGTTCTTGTTTTGAGGCTTAACCTGGTTTTTAAATGGGTCCAAAGTGGTCAGTTGAACTATGGCCATTGCACAACCAGGCCTGGACTTTGGTCCAGACCTTGGCCTTTAAACTCCTAACCAAGCCTGTGCCTCATCTCTGAGCTTTGGATGCTGGTGGGACCTAGTCATGTCTCTTACTTTAATTTTCCTAAAACAATTTGTTTAAACACACATGATCAATTTTGAGAAACAACATAATTTGAGAAGGACATTTGAAAAAAAGACTTGGACATAAACATGCTCTCTTTAAGAATAAGAAATAGAAAAATATTGAGAGAAATATATATATATATATATATTTTTTTTTTTTTCTCAAGGATTTACAGACAGAAATGCTTAAAAAAAAAAAACATTATAGAAACAATGAAAACTGAAAAGACCAGTGTTTTATATAGAACATTATATAATAAAATATTTTAACCACGAAAACAATAAACTAATAAAACACATCTTGTGGAATGATAACAATAGAGATACATTTAAAATGGGATATTTAATATAGTCAAATAACACTAAAATGAATATTAATAGTACTTAAAACATAAGAAGTTGAGAACACAAATTTACAATCATTGTATTTTTAGGACGAGGAAGGTATTTTTTAACATCTCAGTAAACGGATTGCACTTGATGAGGCTTTTGATTGACACTTCTTGGAGTAACCCTGTTTTCTTCCATATAAAACATAGATATATTTATTTTGATGACGTCTAAAAGTCTGAGTAGTTGTTAAAAGACTTTTGAATATACCCAGAAGCTGTAACATTTTACTATTTACAAGTAATATGGGAAAATAAGGTCCACACATAAAACGGTTGAATCACGACAAACAGCCATTTCATACAAACATCTGAATATACAACACAGATAGCGTGATAGAGAGACACTTAAGATTTTTAGTTTTTAATTCAAAAACATGATTTGAACAAGTTACATTAATGATTTACACTGAACAAAAATATAAACACATTATCTCGGCAAAGGAGAAGTGCTCACTAACACAGATTTAGACAGATTTGTGAACAATATTTGAGAGAAATGGGCCTTTTGTGTACATAGAAAAAGTCTTAGATCTGTGAGTTCAGCTCATGAAAAATGGGGGCAAAAACAAAAGTGTTGCGTTTATATTTTTGTTCAGTGTAGTTAAGTAGGTCATGGGCTGAGTGGAGGACTGATTGCGTCATCTGGGAGGAGCCAAAGAGATACATATTAACAACAGTGCACTCTCTCAGTCACTCACTTGTTTGACTTAGACACAAATTAGCTTTGTACATCCAGTTACTCGTTCTAAAGAGATCTGATGTTAAAAATTGCCTGAAGAAGACACAGCTTGTGTCGAAACGTCACAAATATTTTGAACGTTGACATTTAGGAATTCCTTTCTTTTATTTTCTGATTGTTTTCTTGCATTGACTATGATGAAGAGATATCTAGGGCTGAGGGAGCCACGAGATACACCACCACATCCATGCATTAGATTCTCGAATCCTCCAGTTAGCACAAGACAAAGAATATCAGTTAGACAAACAACAGCATGTTTACGTGCTCCAAGATATGACAAAAGAAGGGACACAAATTTTTCTCTAAATATTGAGAATGTACAATGTCAGGAGGAAGAAGAACAATAAGAACAACAGCTCATTTACGAGCTAACAACGAAGAAGAATACTGTGACAGATGGATCAATGGGGATGATAGAACATGATAGATGGGGTGGGGGAAGCCGAAAAACACCCACATATAGTCAGCAAAATGCTTCATACGCTCCAGCACCTCCCAAATTAGAGACAACAATAAAAGTAATCTGATCCGATTGGTATATCATCTAAACAAGATTATCACAAAAATCACAAACAACACACCCATTACTTTTCAAAGACTGACACGACTCCTCAAGGCCAGTTAAACAAGCAGCCCCAAATAAAAAAGTACTCCAAATGTTGGAGGGAAATGCATGAAATTGGTCATACACAACTCAAGTAATTTTGGAAGAACTGACAGACGCATCAGATTGGCCGATAAAAGTTGAGCAAAAGTCTCAAATAATACAAATGAACAAGAAACATGAGAACAAGAGGTGAGGGAGGCACATTTGAGATTATTAATGCAGAAGTGATTAATGAGATTCCACCCATGGAGAAGATTGCCCCTCGAAATGGCTCAGAGGGGGAGCCAGCTCTGGGTGAGACTTCACCTATAACATCAACTCCAAAATCTGTGAGTTCAGTGGAAGTTAATCAGGATTCACCACATTTACAGTTACCCTGTGGCCAACCTTCAGTAGACAGACTTCGTTTTTCACCCATGATCTTCTCAGATGGGCCTCTAGAATGGAGTATTTCTCCACTCTCTCACGACCTGAAACTTCAGAAGATGAAACCAGTAATTAACAAGTAACCTCACACCACCCAGAGAAATTGATAGCGTACAAGAGAATGGTACACCATCTAAAGTGACTGAAAACACTGACACAGACAGACCAGAAACAACATCAGCACCACAGACACCCAAATTGGTGGGTAGACCGAGAAGTTGTCTGAATGGAGTTTCACAATAAAGAAAAAGTTTGGAATTCCAGGACCTAGAAGATACTCTCTCTGTTTGCCATTAATAATGCCCTTTTCATACATCTCCTATAAAAAATGCTTTACTTCATTCATTGTTTCTGGGTATATGGGCTCACTCAAGGGATGATAATTTTGTAAAAGTATGAAAAATAATAAACAATTGTAAGGTATTCATACCATATTCCATTCCTATCTCGCCATATTGCCATGTTCAGTGTTGTGTAGCAAAATGCTGGGTCAGTGCTTCCCGAACTCTCAATGGTCGAGTGTCCACAGCACCCACTGGGTCACCATACACAACTGTTGCTTCAGGAGGGCCAGCTGGAGGAAAGTCCTCACCATATGTTTCATTGTGCTTCTCACATATGTTATGCAGAGTACAACATGTAACAATAACAGTGGGGACCAAAGTTATGGTGGGTTAAGTGGGTAGGCCAGATCTCCCAGCAGCATGATGGGCACCTGTGTGGCTTGGATCTTGTCACGAATCCCGGCCTTGCTCTTCCGTTTATTCGCCACCAGATGTCACCAACTCACCACACGGACTCTTACACCACATTGCACACTGGACTGCATTTCCCATAATCCATTGCACTGACGACACGCACCTGATTCCACTGATCACCCAATCACACACACTATTTAAGCACTGGACTTCCTCAGTTAGTTTGCCGAGTATTGCATGCGTTTATCACTCTCCTAGAGATAGCAACTTTACGGAGCCCTAGCCTTAGTTCTAGTCATAGTCTCGCCTTGCCTTGCCTTGCCTTGCCTTGCCTTGCCTTGTGTTTTGATCAGCCCGTGTTTTCCTGGAATTACCCTTTGCCTTGCCGTTTGGACTCTGTTCGCTCCTCGTTTGGATTATTGCTCTCGTCTCTGGATTATCTCTCTGCCTTGCCCCTTTGGATACTGTTCACCGATCGCCGACCCACGCTTGCTCCACGGATTGCTGTGTCTTGCCCTTGCCATACCTGTTTGCTGTGTACCGACCCTGCCTGTGTGAATTGACCATGTTTTATAATAAAGCTTTGCATATGGATCCGCACGTCTCGTCAGCCCCGTAACAGATCTCATCTGTGATCTGAGTTAAAATATCAGAAAATGTGTAACTGCAGTCAATGTACAGATCATGAGTATTTACAATTCAAGTTCATGTTTTTCATATATTGAAGCACATTAACAATAAAATTATATTATGATGTCTATGGCATTTTAAGATAATGATTCTAAATCCTAATAGCAGAAATGCAAAGTGTCATATAAAAATATCTAATTATGTCTTACATGGTTAAAACATCAGAACTCATGAGTCTGTCACTGCATGTATGGAAAAGTAAGTCACGTTGGGGGAAAAAGCATTCCTATTTCTGCCTTGTCATAAATGTAAGTGTTCCTGAGAAGTCTGGAGTCAAGAATGCTTCCAGGCCATCCAGCATTGATGTTTGCGAAACTATTGAGATGAAAAGGTTGTATCATATCGAGCCTCTTAAAGCACAGATAAAAACTCTTTTCTCTCCAAAAAAGTATTTAATAATTTATTAATTACTTTCTAAATCCTATATCAACCTCGACAAGTTAACGATACAAGGAATAGACATGAAACGGTTCTTTTAATCCTTTCAAATAAATAATAGATAACTACATAAATTATGCTGGTCACACTTTAGCCTTTCTGGTCACACGTTACGCCTTTCGTTATGCCGACGTCATACGCTCAACTGCCTTGTCATGAACGCGCCTGCTTGAGAGACAGGAAGCTGCACATTTCAGTTTATAAAGTTTTAAGAATCAACTTTTTTTTTTTTTAAAACTAACACATCGTTTCGCTTCAGAAGTTCTTTATTAACACCCCAGAGCTGTGTGGAGTAGTTTTGTGATGGATGCATACTTTTTTTCAGAAACAGGGGCACCATTCACTGCAATTATACAGATTGGAACAGACAGGACAATGTCGAAAGAGGAATGTCAGACATGCCTAGGATGCCCCGAGGGTGAGTAAATCTTTGGCTAATTTTCATTTTTGGGTGAACTATCCCTTTAAGTACTGAGGAGTTTTAGCCAATCAAAGCGTTGTGTGTAATTAGCAGTTTTTTTAAATTGACTGCTTGAGAAGAGTTGATAAGCTTTGTCAGGGTTCAAGGGAATTAAAAAAAAGTATTATTTGCATAAAAGTGAAATAATGTCCCTCAGGGGAAGCACATGCAAGAGGAAAAGCAGAGGACCTAATACTGAGCCCTGTGGCACTTTATAATCTTCATTCACAGTTTCTGTACCATGATGGGGCTTAAATCCTGAAACTATCTAGTAACTAGGTTACTAATCCTGAAACCTGTTAATATGCAAAAATGAACATTGTTGACGACACCATTTTTCTAATATTATAGAAATAAATGACAGATTTGAGATTGGTCTATAATTAAATTAACCTGTTTGGGTTTTGATAATTGCCAGTTTGAAAGTTTTTGGAACATGTCCTGAAGAAGAGTTAATAATAAGAGGTATTGTGATTATATGTAACACCTTTTAGTAGCTTAGTGTCTTTAAGATCTAGTATGGATGTTGGTTTTGATGTTTGATGCTCTGTGCCATTAAAATTGGCTTTAACTTGCATTTGTCTTTTTTGCTTTAGACTTGATGTCACTGAAAAAGGAGCGTCAAGAACTCACTGATCTTTATCTTCATTTTCAGCATGAAAAACGTGATTTTATAACTGGAGAAAAATCATTTAGTTGCTCAGACTGTAAAGACACAAAAAAGAGGTCATAAGACAGCAAATAGAAGTTATTTCACCTGCCAACAATGTGGAAAGAGTTTCAACAGATTTGGAATCCTTAATTCCCACATGAGAATTCACACTGAAGAAAATCCTTACACATGCCCTCAATGTGGAATAAGTTTTACTCTTAAAGAAACTCGCAGAATGTCACAACCACTAAATACTGAGACCAGACAGTGAACTAAACTAAATAAACACAGAGAAAATGAGGAAACTAAACAGGAACAACAGAATAACAAATGCATAACCACAGAAGCTAACAAGAACTCAGGCAGACTTAACAGAAACTAAATGAAACAATGAAAAAGTGCACTGACCATCGTGTAGATTTTTTAAATGAAAAATGTATTTCTAAGAAACTGTAAATAAAGTGTGTATATTTACTACAAAAAGAGAAATGAGTAGAGATCACTATATTGAGACTTTATTAAGTGCTTACTTCCACTGAAGAAAGTAAAGTGCAAGCGCTCACCCTGAAAAGGGAAATGTAAATGAAATGCTAATCTTTTATATTTTGAACAAAATCAAAGAAATATAAACTGCTTGCTTCCACTGAAAAAGGAAATATAAGTAAAGTGCATGGAGTTTATACAAAATATTTCTATTTCTGCAACAAAAGAAAAACGTAAAGTGCTCACCCTGAAAAGGGAAATGTCAATTAAGTATACTTATCTGAGAAAAAAAAAAAAGCTTAGAAATGAACAAGTATATACTGAACTGATATCCTAAAAGGAAATTAGACAGCATTCCTGCAAGAAGCAAGTTTCCTTTTCATAGCCTGAAGACTGTTATGGACAAAGTTTTTAACGTCAAGCCATGATCTTGAGCTAAGTACTGGATTGGCATCTAGACATGATTGGCATTCTGCCTTTCCAGGAACTTTTCTCAAGGAGAAACATCTTCCGAGTGTACTTTTCACAGCGCCCTGCTCTTCACTGCTCCACGGCCTCCGAGGAGCTTTCTTTCCTGAAACGCAAAACCAAAGGTCAAACTAAACAAAACCTTACAAACTTGTTAAATGTATAAAGAAGCCTCACTCTGTAAGCACAGGTGCCGTCACTAGCCAGGTTTCCATCCAAGGATTGTTTTGCGAAAAGAATGAAAAAAAAAAAAAAAAAAATGCTACGAGATTTTCCCCAATAAAGTTTCTCCCATTAAAGCAGTTTCTCTGTAACATTCAGAGTTGTTAAATTATTTTACTATTATTAAATTGTATATTCATCCACATTTTTTGTAATTCTGTCTAATATATTTTTTTCTTGATTACACGTTTCTTTTATTTTGAAACATAAGCAGTTAAAATTATTTTTGTTCTGAAGCCATCAAAGTCATTAGATATTGTAAATATATGGAGTTCAGCTCCAGCCCCAATCAAACACACCTGGTCTGAAGGGTCACTAGAAAGCTACAGGCAGGTCAGGTTTTGTTAGGGCTGGACCCACGCTCACCACCCCTGGAATAGGCAGTTCTCACATTTGAAAAATAAAACTAAATAAATATAATTTATTAACCCCTTCAGACCTGAATTATGTTCCAAGTCTCAGAAAAATGTAAAAGTACATTTTCCGTGTTCTTAAGGCTTCCATAAATGAGACCAAATAATAATAATAAAAATTTCAACACTCTTTAATTGAATTTTTTTTTGTCCATTTCAATGGACATCAGGTCAAAACAGTTGTACTTCACAAACAATATACCAACATGAAATTAAAAATAAAATAACACAAATTGTTGGTCTTTCCTTGACGTTTCTTCTGAAGGTCACAAACTTGAACAGTATAACATTTCAACTTTAATTTTGAGGTTTTTGTTTTATAGACTGCAAATTGTTTATAGCAAACTAAACATCTTGGAAATCAAACAATGCAGTCATTTTAGACATTTACTGTGCACATTACTGTGGTCAAGTTAGAGTCATTTTCGGTGTGCATCTTTGAAACAATTTCTCTGTAACACAAAGCAGTAGTGCACCTTGCACTTATCACAGAAGACATGTGTTTTTCCAGAACAACCTGGCAATTTGCATCTTGTTGCTTCTTTTTTCCCATCATAATTTGGCATGTGGTCAACCATATCTGTTTGGACTTCAAGAACTGGCCGCCGTTCCATTGCCACTCTCTTTTGTCCAGCTACATCATGTGGAGTTGGACTGGCACTGGCTATATTAGAATTGCTTGGCCTCCCTCGTTTTTTTGAACCTTGTGGCTTCCCAGCACACACAAGCACTTCAGCCACATTCATTTTGAATTCAAGGAGATCCATGATTTTCTGTGGCTGAGTTCCCTTACTTTCATTGTCTCTACGATACTCAAGCCAGCTGTTCACTACAGCAACATCAAAGGCATGAGAAATCATGCGCAGTGGCCATTTGCGGGATCTGATATCAATCCTGTAAAGGCTAATTAGTTGATCCAGCTTGTCCACCCCTCCCATGGCCTTGTTGTATTTCTTCACAACCTCTGGACACTTGACCTTCACATATTGCTTCTCTTTTTGATTCCACCTCTGAACTTCATCTTCATCTCCAACACCAACAAAGTTGGAGGCCAACACAACAGAGCGGTTATCAAACCACTTCACTAGAACAACCTTTCCATCTCTGCTTTGAACTTCATCATGGTTTCCTCGCTCTTTCTTCGACATTTCCTTGTCTGTCTTCAGTGGAGGATTTGCAAAGCGAGAAAGCCTTGCTGTTCCAGCAGCATGGATTTTCTTTTCTGCGAGAACTTCCAGGAGATTGTAGGTGGTGAAGTAGTTGTCAAAAAAGATCTTGTGGTTACGAGTCTGGATTCTCTGGCACAGATGGGTGACAACAGAAGCTCCATGCCCTAAAACCTTTTTGCTTTGCTCAGAAAGCTCTGTTGTGGCACGTTGATAGATGAGGAAATCATAAGCAAGACCACTTTTGCCACAGAGGAAATAAATCTTGACTCCCCATGGTGTAGGTTTCCCTTTGATATACTGGAGCACAGAGAGTTTTCCCCTGAAAGGCACAATCTGCTCATCAACACAGAGCTCTTCCTCCAGTTGTAGCTGCAGACAGCGTTTCCTTATGCACTCATAGAGTGGTCTGACCTTGAAGAACACGTCAGTGTCTCCTGGAGGCCTCTCATAGTTGTTCACCACATGCAGGTTGGAGCGGAGTTGAAAAAAACGATCTCGAGACATGGTATCCCTGAAAATTTCAGTTTTGATAGTGGAGGACCAGTACATTCTCACTCTTGGAAAACCAAGCACTCCCATTGCCATATGAAGGCCAACAAGGACTTCAATCTCAGAAGCTGAGGCATGTTTGTACCCCTTGACTCCCTTCTGTTCTGCGTATATATTGGTCATCATGCTCATCAGCTCAAACATCTCACTGGGAACATACTGCTTGAAGTAGCCATATGGTGTTAGTGGCTCACGGGGGTCAGTGGTAGGGCTTTCCCATGTTGTGTCTACTGGGATGAAAGAGGTGTGATCCCAATGAATATCACTCTTTTTTGTGACATTTGCAAGAGGATCATCATTAAGTATTGGATCTACATCTGCCTCATGCTCATAATCATCTCTGTCTTCTTGATCCTGACTTTCCTCTGCCTCAATCTCAATTTCTTCCCCTACCATTGGTAACAGTGGCTCATCTCTGTCCTCCCCTGAAATTAATAGCAAAAACTGTCCCTTACAAAACAACTTCATAAAAGTTTTATATTCTAATTTATTTTTACAGAACATATTATGAGACCATATATCCAATATAATAGCATTCAATAAACTGAGGAGCATTTTAATTGTATGAAATGTCTTAACTTACTAACTAACTAACCCTAATTTTCATTCTACACTCACCAACTGTTGCAGATCTAGCATCATCTGCATTTGCATCTTCCTCATCACTCCGCATAATGTCAACATCTGAGATATTTCCATCAGCTATATGTTCAAGAACTTCAAGAACCGTATAATCTGTGCATGAAGTAGTTTCAACAATTTGTTAGCACGTTTAATATAGATTTTTTATATAAGAAAGTTCACTTAGCATTACTGGAGATTTAATTTCAGTAACAGACGTTTGAACCCACTGTACATTATAATGGACAGATATATTTGAAAAAATCCTGATTTAAAGCTTGCAATTCTACAATCGTTTTTTAACTTTAATTAGTAAATGCAATCCTTCTTTTTTTATATACAATCTATGAAATATTGGCAAACATATCAATAAATGTGAATAAAACCATTGAAAGTGTTGCTTACTTCTGTGTTTGGAACGAAGTGCTCCCATGCTTCTCTTCAGCGTAGTGGATTTTTTTCAAATTACAACAGGCAGAGCCTTACTGCCGTTTGATTGGATGACAAACGTCCAATTTCATGGACAGCAGGCTTTAATTTAGGTGAAATACTCCGGAAGCAAAAAAAAACATGAGCTGTCATGTGATGTCCATTTTAATGGACACAGGGTCCGAAGGGGTTAATATGTAATAAAAGTTTCTTAAATTAGGAATATAATTAGGGTTGAATCCAAGAAACTATTTTGTGTCAGAATAAAGACTGCATCAGTTCTATGTAGACCATTTACTGTACAAAGCTTAAATACACAAATGAAATGAAATTTCACAGCTGTATCTTAAAAAAAAAAACAGAATGAGAGACTTTTTTTTGCTTAGAATAATCTTTATATACTATATGTTCTTGGCCACATCTGGCTTGACTGCATGATTGTTGCTATATGCACAGATTGGTACAGTAAAATGCTCAATCGCGATATCGTCGACTTGATTGCACAGATAATATTAGAACTGAACTGAGCTGGACATCACTGAACTCAAAGATGAACTGCCTTTAACTGAAAACTGAGTGTTTAATCTGGTCTTTTTGCATTATTGACACACTATTGTCCTATTTAATACTGTAAAGCTGCTTTGACACCATCTGTATTGTTAAAAGTGCTATATAAATAAAGGTGTCTTGACTTGACCAATCATGTTTATGAACCCTAAAATGATGCATACGTGACAATACAAAATGAGCTGCCCTGTGTCCAAACCCATGGGTCTCGTCACATGAAGCCTGTTCCATGAGCTGCCCCACTTTGCTGCTGTATTCTAATATTTCCTCATTTAATAATATTAAAGTAGCATATTTGTAAAAATAGTAAGCAGTAAACTAGTGAAATTTTAATTGTCTCATTCTATACATTTTGTGAACTCTGGCGACCCCCAGGTGGGGAACCACTGGCTTATGATACGCACCTTCCCCACATCCCTAAACCTAACAATTGAGTCTCATATGCATGCAAAGTCAGCTTTTGCGTATAAATAGCACACCAAATAGAACCAGAAAATCGTACCGAAACGCACTTTCATGAGATCAGGTCATTCACTGTTGTGTCTTCTCGAGCAAATAAGCAAATACACAAAATATTATGTCACAATTGCTGTCTTGATGAGTATTCAAGTAAACGCAGTCAGTTACGTCTTAAATAAACAAACAGTTAAGAAAATATTGGATGTGTGTCAGTATAACAGATCCATGCATTTCTTATATTAGGCTAATAATGTTAAACAACAAAAAAAAAACATGAGAATCACTCACTAAGTAACTTCTGTAACTTTAACAGGTAATTGTGTCTAATTACTTCATACAGTAATACAGTTTTCATAAGCACAGTAAAATACTGTTTATTTAGGTAATTTGTATCGTTGTATCTAATGGTCTCTTCTGAGGGCTACGCCCCCCTAAAGATGAAATCCTAGAACCGCCCCCGAGTATAGATTCACATTAAATCAATCGGTACCAAATCTTGGTAGAACGCATCTGACCTAACCTAACGTTACAGAGAGAGAGAGAGAGAGAGACCCTGTGACGTGATGTCACCCCTGCAACTCGCTCAAACACAACACACAGGGCAAACCCAAATGTTCTGAAGTGTGCTTACATTTCTAGGGCCATATGGTTTCCGCGAAAAAACGGACGGGATCGCGGAGTTCATTCATAAAAACAGAATTAATCTATAGCGCGGAATGCCACGGAATTCGTCAATTTTTGGATGAATAAATCAAAAGTAGGTCTGTCACTTAATTCGAATCCCGATATAGATCAGTGTCTGTGAATATTAAAACGCAAAAAGACAGTTTAAATATGAATCCTGCATGTTCCGCTTGCCTCAGTATATATGAATGGCAGAGACGCGGTTTTGTTTACATCACAGAACAGCAGCAGGAGTCTGATTTAATTTATCAAGTGAGGAGAGTGAGTCGAGCTGACTGACAAGAAGAGCGAGGTGAGACAGACAAGACCATGGCAGAAGAAACGAAATGCAAAAGCACCTGTTTGGCAATATTTTGGATTTTGAAAAGCCTGCTGATTTTTGCTGTTTATCTAATGATTTTGGAAGGGTTTTTTTTTTTTTTTCAAACATTTGTTTCTTATTTATTCGGTTCCACAGTGTTTGCTGCTTTTTACTTAAACTTTGTGTATTTTATTTATTTTACATCAACATGTATGCCGTGCCTCCAAGCTTGCTTATTCATTTTGCTAATAAACGTTCTATGTTTCTTATTTATTTGATTGCACAGTGTTTAGTGATTTTCAGTTTTGTATACCTACCTATTTAAACTTTGTGTAGCCTAAGTAATTAGTTATTTTATATTAGGCATATAGCATGGTGTATTTTTATTTGTTTCATTAATAAAAGTTCTATGAGTTTGACGTTGTAGTTTGTTGTTGCTTGAATTGATTCAACAGCAAATTGCTGCTAATTTGAAAGTGAAAGTAAAATGCGCACGGCACTTTTACAAGCTATTTAAAAGAGAAGGAAAGCGAGGAAAAGAGGGAAAACTCAAACAAACTAACCTGTTTTGGGCTTATTTTTTCTCTGAAATAAATGTTTTTGTTATTACACAGAGAGTAAAGTACTGAAAAAAACGGTATCGTTGGATACCGGCACTGAATTTCAGATACCGGTACCATACCGGTTAAAATGTGAACGGTACCCAACCCTAATAATAACATGTCTAACTGACCTACTCTCTACTAACCTGATTCTGTGATGTTACGCTTGCGCTTGACTGTCTTTACTGAGGTAGATAGTTGTTCATCTTCATTCTCTGAAGCGTCTGGCGATCACAAGAGTACAAGTTAGATCACATGCCAAAACTGCCTGTTTAGAAGCAGAAATGGGTTCTTAATCATAACATACACAATTTCTTTCTAAGCAAAGGTGATGCTGTAAATCAGTCAATGCGTATCAAAACAGTTTTATATTTTGTCTAAAGCAGGGGTGCTCAGTCCAGGGGTCCATTCTTTGAACCTTGCTTAATACATCTGAGATGATTTAACAGATGACAGATCTTCTAATCACGATAACTGATCTTTGGGTTTGGTTCTTCAAAC
>JAFVLL020041689.1:0-13171 GCA_021397915.2 Tor tambroides | reverse complement strand
TCTTAGGCATGGCAACAGAGTATGTAGTGCTTTGGAATATATATGGGGACAAGTTTACAAGCTTGACAAAACATTTCCCATGACCTGGGTGCTTTCCATTTGCATCAATGTTTATGCATTTGCTACCTTAAAGTCTTATGAATACTTTAATTCTTATGTAAATAAATGTTGGTCAGTAAATTGAAATTTAAGGTCATTCTTGGATTTCAGTGGATTCTTGTAGATCATGTCATTTTAAATTTTACTTCTGTTGTTTTTCTTTTGGTTTCTTAAGTTCATCTTTTGTTGTAAATTATTTTTCCCTTACATTTTCAGATCTTTTTTTGTCGTCTTTTTTTATTATTATTTCTTCCCACTTATGTGAAATGCCTGACAAGTCCTTGTGGAGTGCCTCCTGCACATATAAGTAGCACATTGGTAACTGTTGGTGTGTTACGATACGCAGGTGACAGGGATAACATGGCCAGTCGGTCCATGTCTCCAGGCAGCAAGCATCGTCAAGAGAGTCGATCCTCCAAAACAGACAGTCACTCTAGCCGATCTGTTGACCAGGTGAAGAGCAAGAACAATGACAGTCTGTCTGCCAGCGAGGCCCTCATTCTCAAATCAGACACCGGCAAACTGCGGTCTGACTCTCACAGTCGCTCCCATTCCCCTAACCACAACACGCTACAAGCCCTGAAAGCTGATGGCCGAACCTCAGGCCTTAGGGCTGAGTCTCCGAACCCTGGCTCCCGTTCCTCCTCACCCAAACAGAAGACCAGTTCGGGTAGATCTAGCCCTTCCAGCAACAGTTCTCCACGCTCATCCTCTCCTCACGATAAGAACCTGCCCTCTAAAGTTAGTCCTTCTTCTAAAGCTCACCTGGACCCTCCTCGTGAGAGATCCAAATCTGACTCCTATACGCTTGACCCTGACACGCTCAGAAAGAAGAAGGTTCCCCTCATGGAACCTCTGAGGGGCAGGTCTACATCTCCCAAGCCAAAAATTTCACCCAAAGAGAGCAGAGGAGGAAGCAGCAATGCAGAGAACCGAGCCCCATCTCCCCATGTAGTTCAAGAGAACCTCCACAGTGAAGTGGTGGAGGTGTGTAGGTCCAGCACCTTGCTGTCCAATGATGAAGCCAATGATGAGAATGCAGAGTTGCACAATGCTGAAGAGGGCTCTTCCAAGGTCCACTTTAGTATTGGAAAAGCCCCGGTCAAGGAAGAACTTGAAAGTCGTTCTTCACCCAAAGTTAGCCGTAAAACCGCCAGCAGGCATGTGAGACCCAAAAAAGACAAATCTGGGCCACTCTTTAAGGGTGAAAACGTGCGTCCCACTGAACCCGCCAAGCAAGCCATGTCGCCTTCTGTTGCGGAATGTGCTCGTGCTGTTTTTGCTGCCTTCCTGTGGCATGAGGGCATAGTACATGATGCCATGGCATGCTCTTCCTTCTTGAAGTTCAACCCTGAGCTGACCAAAGAACATGCACCCATCCGTAATTCTCTCAGCTGCCAGCAGGGTTTTGAAGAGAAGGAGAGCAAACTGAAGAACCGTCACTCTCTGGAGATCTCCTCGGCCCTCAACATGTTCAACATATCACCACATGGCCCAGACATTTCCAAGATGGGTAGCATCAACAAGAACAAGGTTCTGTCCATGCTGAAAGAGCCACCCTTGCCCGAGAAGTGCGAGGATGGAAAAAGTGAGGCAGTCTGCTATGAGATGACAAGCCACTCCTCCATGAGGTCTAAGTCCATCTTGCCTCTCACCCTCCAGCACCTAGTAGCCTTCTGGGAGGACATATCCATGGCTACCATAAAAGCGGCTACACAGAATATGATCTTCCCGAGTCCAGGGTCCAGTGCTATCCTTAAAAAGAAGGAGAATGAAAAGGACAGCAAGAAGACCAAGAAAGAGAAAAAGAAAAAGGAGAAAGCCGAGGTTCGCCCCAGGGGGAACCTCTTTGGGGAGATGGCACAGTTAGCTATGGGAGGCCCAGAGAAGGATACCATCTGCGAGCTGTGTGGAGAGTCTCACCCATATCCTGTTACGTACCACATGAGACAGGCCCACCCAGGTACAGTGCCGTCAATTCTTGGGTCTTACTCCATTCTGTTTTGTTCAGAGTGGATATAAAGACAATATATGGAGTATATCATCACTTTTCTGTATTGTGTTCTTTCAGGCTGTGGTCGGTATGCTGGAGGTCAGGGCTATAACAGTATCGGTCACTTTTGTGGAGGCTGGGCTGGTAACTGTGGAGATGGTGGGATTGGAGGAAGCACCTGGTACTTGGTGTGCGATCGTTGTAGAGAGAAGTACCTGAGAGAAAAACAAACAGCTGCCAGAGAAAAGGTATACCTGTCATGACCAATGTAGGGAAATTCATAATATTTGTAGATGTCTAAAACATTGAATAATTCTTTCTTGGGTTCAACCCTATGGTTCTTGGATTAGGTTAAGCAGTCAAGGAAGAAACCTCTCCAGGTGAAAACCCCACGGGCTCTGCCCACGATGGAGGCCCACCAGGTGATCCGTGCCAATGCACTGTTCCTGCTGTCTCTGAGCAGCGCCGCTGAGCCAAGTTTACTTTGCCATCACCCACCTAAACCCTTCCACGCACATCTGCCCAGCCTCAAAGAGGGAGTGTCTGAGGAACTACCCAACAAGATGGGCTGCCTCTATCTGCAAACCCTAGCCCGGTAAATACCTTGTGCTGATCACCATGACCACGTTCAGCATTGCTGTAGTAATTCAGTGCATTGAGTATCTCATTGAGTCTTTCTCAATGTCCTTTTTGCAGCCAACACACTGAGAACTTTGGGGCCTATCAAGATGACAACTTGTTTCAGGATGAGATGCGTTACCTGCGTTCTACGTCAGTCCCTGCTCCCTATATTTCAGTCACTCCCGATGCCTGCCCCAATGTTTTTGAAGAGCCAGGAAGTAACATGAAGTCCATGCCCCCAAGGTACTGCAGCAAACTCTTACATGTATCTCCCAAAGTGCCATGCTCTAATACTGGTTCCTATGAACATTTAGCCATTTTGTGTTCTTATTATCTCTGTATGACTTCTTTGTTGGACTTTGTTCCTTTAGTTTGGAGACAAGTCCAATCACAGACAGTGACACAGCCAAGCGGACAGTATTCCAGCGCTCATATTCAGTAGTGGCCTCCGAGTATGATAAGCAGCACTCAGCCTCCCCAGCACGGGTCAAAGCAGTGCCGAGACGCAGGGTACACAGCGGGGATGCAGGTAATGTTGTGTCACTTAGTACAGCACAGTTACAAATGTCTAATTAAGTCAGCTAATTACCATTATTACCATAATGACAGAGAGTGATGTCTGAGAATATCTTTACATCAGGTGTGCTGCTGCTATACAGGACTGAACTAGTTTCAGTCTTTTAAAGTTATTCTTTGTATAATTGCATTTGGCTGGTGCTTTTATCCAACTTCTTGCAGCCTCTGGGATTTGAACCCATGAACTTGGTGTCATAAGTGCCATGTTTTACTGTTTAACCTACATAATAAAATGGCTTGTATGCACAAATATGATGCTGCATAGCAATATTTACCTATACCTTTTAGCAATGTTTGAGTCCTCAAATCATCATAGCAGAGTTTGGAATCGATTAATGTAAACTTTGCATTTAGGAAAAGTGATAGTTGACCAGAAATGCTAGATGCCTCTTTTTATTTAATTTGTAAATATTAATACTGGATTGATTTTAAAAATGTTCGTTTTTTTGTTCACTGCTAAAATATTGGTATTGTGATAACTTAAAATGCTAAGTTAAACATTATAAATGTGAGTTAATTTCTACTGGTCTCTACAGAAGTTGGGTCATCACTACTTCGTCACCCTTCTCCTGAGTTGTCTCGACTGATCTCAGCCCACGGCTCTCTCAGCAAGGGTGAAAGAAACTTCCAGTGGCCTGTGCTGGCATTTGTTATCCAGCATCATGACCTAGAGGGCCTGGAGGTGGCTATGAAGCATGCACTCCGCAAATCAGCCTGCAGGGTGTTTGCCATGGAGGTCAGCGACATTATCTCTGGCCTTCTGCCGACTTTCATTCCTCTTTTTCCTGTCCTACATTGTATAATGCAGTCACTGTATTAAAACCCATTTAAAAGACATGCATTAAAATCCTTATCCAGTTATCTCAAATGACTAGAAAAGATTAGTCAGAAGTTCTGGGAACTCTTAACAAACCTTTTGTTCTGCATTTCCTTTTCAGGCTTTTAATTGGCTGCTGTGTAATGTTACCCAGACCACCTCCCTCCATGATATCCTGTGGCACTTTGTGGCGTCTCTGACTCCGTCTCCCTTTGAGACGGAAGAAGAGGAGGATGAAGAGAACAAAGGGAACAAGGAGAACCTCGAGCAGGTGTGGCCTTACGACAACCCTGCTAATGGTTTATTAAGAAGTCACTATTCACTTAAGATGAACAGAGGTTTTTCTGAAACAGGACGTTTTTCCTCTTGTTCTCACAGGAGAAGGATTTAGGTGTATGTGAGCACCCCCTGTCTGACATTCTCATCGCAGGAGAGGCGGCTCACCCGCTGCCCCACACCTTCCACCGTCTGCTGCAGACCATCTCTGACCTCATGATGTCACTTCCCAGTGGAAGCTCACTTCAGCAGATGGCCCTCAGGTATCTTTTGCCTGTTCATAGAGACACCATTTGCAACCTCCTGTAAATGTGCTGATAAATGATGGCATTGTGATGGCAAATTTTGCACATGCAATCTCAACTAACATTGTCTTCATAAATGTACAAATCTAGTATTTGTTTGGCTGTTTCACTAGGTGTTGGAGTCTTAAATTCAAACAATCTGATCATCAGTTCCTGCACCAGAGTAACGTATTTCACCACATCAACAACATCCTGTCCAAATCAGATGATGGGGACAGTGAGGAGAGTTTTAACATCAGCGTGCAGTCGGGATATGAAGCGATTAGTCAGGTGGGAAACTGCGTTCATTGACAACAAAGACTTTCTTTCCTGTTGCCTTTAGATTTATTCATTTGGCAGAAGCTTGTATCTAAATTAGCTTAAATCGTAATTAAGGTATTTTACATGTATTGCAGGAACTTTGTGTGGTGACCTGTCTGAAAGATCTGACCAGCGTGGTAGACATTAAAACGTCTAGCCGACCAGCCATGATTGGCAGCCTGACTGATGGCTCCACTGAGACGTTCTGGGAGTCTGGAGATGAAGATAAGAACAAAACAAAGAGCATCACTATCAGCTGTGTCAAAGGCATCAATGCGTCATATGTGTCTGTCCATGTCGACAACTCTCGTGACATTGGAGTGAGTTTGCGAACTATTGTTCTTTCAGTTTTTCTGTCCGTTCTTTCCCAGTCAGTATATTAATACCGCCCTCTATGTTGCCAACTGATAATTCTGTATAGATTTTATGAAGTGTTCAAAGTGCATAAGGCCTATATAACGTTCAAACCTTCAGATATAACATTTTGTCACATTTTTCTAGTTTGAATTGATTATTTTGTAATATCGTTTATACATGTATCTTTAAACATCTAGTAAGTTATATAACCTGTGCTTTGTGTTCTGGCAGAATAAAGTCACGTCAATGATATTCCTTTGTGGGAAGGCTGTGGAAGATCTCTGCAGAATCAAACAGGTGGGACTTAAATAGCTTTCTTTTTTCTATTCTATCTACTTGTTTTCCTTGGGTAAAAAAAAAAAAAAAAAAAAAAAAAAAACCTTGCTATGTGTACTGCGTTAGACTAACCGAGACTTGTCATATGCTTGCATGTTGTTGCTCTTTTGTTGGTTTTGATTGCTTCTATTGTCCTTTTTTGTAAGTCGCTTTGGATAAAAGCGTCTGCTAAATAACTAAATGTAAATGTAATGTAAATGTAAATGACAGAGATTATCTGTGAACCTTTTTACATTTGGTAAATGACCGAAAAAGTTCTGTTAACACATCCTCTGATGATCTATACTTCTGCATATGACATTAAGTCAGTTTGAAAAAGGCTCGTTTCACTGAATGGACTTTTTGTTGTATCAGATTGACTTAGACTCGAGACACATGGGCTGGGTGACCAGTGAGCTGCCTGGAGGAGACCACCACGTGATCAAGATCGAACTTAAGGGTCCTGAGAACACGCTTAGGGTACGGCAGGTCAAAGTGCTTGGCTGGAAGGAGGGCGAGAGCATCAAGATTGCTGGGCAGATATCAGCCAGTGTAGCTCAGCAGAAGAACTGCGAGGCTGAGACATTGCGTGTCTTCCGCCTCATTACATCACAGGTGAGGCCAAAAACCTTCTCAAACAGGTCACGAAGGCACAAACCACAGTAGAGTTTCAGTACCACTGTACATCAGATTCTGCAGTGTAAAACACTCGTTCACAGATATCGTTTAAGGAATGGCAAAAGTCATGTTTATGTATTTGTGTAGGTGTTCGGAAAACTAATTTGTGGGGATGCAGAACCAACACCAGAACAAGAAGAGAAGAACCTGCTCTCCTCACCTGAGGGTGAAGACAAAGTCAGTACCAGCATCTGTTGTGTTTGATGGCTCGTTACAACAATATCAACTGCTGAAGCATAAGATGAAGTTGTTAAATTATGTTACAAATGTTTCGTCTTCAGGCTCCATCTGATGCAGACTTGAAGGAGCACATGGTTGGCATTATTTTCAGCAGGAGCAAACTGACCAACCTTCAGAAACAGGTAACACCATCAAAACTACTCTCGGCTTTCTCTAAAACCAAGCGATCTGCCTAAAAATCCATCCAAGATGGCAGAAGATAATTTACAAAAAAATCAGCAAAAACAGTTCTGTCTTAGTAAAAATGGGTTGTTTTATTAGGTTATTATTTTCCATGGTAAAATGAATGAATAATGAATATATGTATACACAAAATACATGGACACCAGTATGTTTGGGGGGAAAAAAGCATAGTAAGTTTTCTAGGGTTAATTCTAATATTTTATAACAACTATAAAGTAATTGTATAGGACATAAATATTCATAACCAGCCATTTTACAGAAACAATTTTTAATGTTTAACATTTTGGCAAGTCTTACCTCATGCTCATAATTTTTGATTTGAGCAGTCACATATGGTCTAGTCGCAAAAGTTCAAAAATTTCAACACAACCTCAAATTTGATTAAAATTTGCATACGTATATGGTTAGAACTCTACAATGACGTTTGTGTTTTTTTGGAAACAGTCAAAGGCTGTTTAACACCAAATTATTCCGCTTATTAAGTTGTATTGTATCAAATACTATTTCTGGGTCCAGCATCTCAACGGCAGTTTATGAGCATTTTTTATTTATAGCACATATTTAGGCTAAGATAAAATTTTTTAAAAAACCATTAATAAATAATCACAGTCGGAGCACCTGATATTTCTGTGAGATAAAGGTTAAGATTATGATTTTCAGTAGTATTACATCACACCATGAGTCTATATTAGCATCATTTGTTGCTTTTGGGATCTGGTAGAGCAGTTTGAGCCAGAAACGGTGAGACTTGACATCAGACCTGAAGGGTTAGTTCACCCAAAAATGAAAATTCTGTCATTAGTGACTCACCCTCATGTCGTTCCAAACCCATAAGGGGCAATTCATACAGAATGCGTTTTTCCATTCCAATGCGCTACTTTTCCGTTGTTTTTCTACGTAAACACGCGTTTGACGGAAGTGCATGACCATTACGCTCGCGTCTTTTGCAGCGCCTCGCACATGAGTGCCGCGCTTTTAAGACACTGTGTCAAGTTAAAAGAATTTAAACTTTTAATCGCAGTGCCGCTCATCAATGTCAGTTTCAAAGCAGTGGACCAATCAGAAGAACTCTGAGGTGGGGCAAGCGTTGCGAGCTTCTGTTTATAGTAGCAAGTTGGCATGACAACTGTTTTAATTGACAGCAACATGGCGGAGGAGGCGCTCATAGTGGCTGTCTGGATAGCCTGAATTATATAACATTTCTTCAAGCGATTATCACAACTTGTTCCTTAAAAAAAGCGCTTGGAGAGAAATATCTCTGTCACTGAATATAATTGTCGTTATAGCATCACGTCTCAAAAGCGCGTCTCAAGACCCTCGCGTTCTACACTGCACTTTTTTTAAAACCATTCCTGAGTGCTGCGTTTCGCGTTTTTAGATGCAAAGATGCGTTCTGTGTGAATGGCCCCTAAGACCTTCGTTCATCATAGGAACACAAATTAAGATATTTTTGATCAAATCTGAGAGCTCTCTGACCCCTCCCATAGACAGCAATGCAACTGCAATATTCCCAGTTCCAGAAACGTAGCAAGGACATCGGTAAAATAATCCATGTGACATCAGTCGTTCAACCGTAATTTTACGAAGCAACGAGAATACTTTTGTGCATAAAGAAAACAATAATAACATAATTTATTCAACAATTTTTCTCCCCGAGTTACCGTCTTCTGCCATTTTGGAGTACCCCAGAACGTAATCAACATAATCAGCGTTGTTTACGTTCAGCGAAAGCGCACGATTACGTTCTGGGGTACTCTCCAAAATGGAGGAAGATGGTAACTCGGGGAGAAGAATTGTTGGACACATGGACTATTTTACCGATGTCCTTGCTACGTTTCTGAACCTGGGAACATTGCAGTAGCATTGCTGTCTATGGAAGGTCAGAGAGCTCTCAGATTTGATCAAAAATACCTTAATTTGAGTTCCGAAGATGAACAAAGGTCTTACGGGTTTGAAACGACATGAGGGTGAGTGGGTGAACTAACACTTTAAGCAGATTGTGAGTCCAGTCTCCTGTCTCATGTGAGGAAGAGTATTTGTATATGATGCATTTGTAGAGCGTTCTACATCCATTACTTATGAGGTTCTATTTCAGGCAGTAGACAGCCAGCCTTTTCCTGTTCCCAAGTCTCTATAAAATAGCAGTATCTCCTTACCTGCCTCCTCAGGTGTGTGCCCATATCGTCCAGGCCATCCGTATGGAGGCCACGCGAGTGCGGGAGGAATGGGAGCACGCCATTTCCAGCAAGGAGAACGCAAACTCTCAGCCCAGTGATGACGACGCCTCCTCTGACGCTTACTGCTTTGAGTTGTTGTCTATGGTGCTGGCCTTGAGTGGATCTAATGTTGGGCGGCAGTACCTGGCCCAGCAGCTTACCCTACTGCAGGACCTCTTCTCCCTCCTTCACACCGCCTCGCCACGCGTCCAGAGACAGGTTTGTGAACGCATCAAGAACTGCTAGTCTTGAAATTGACTTTCTAGAATCAGGATCTGGAATGCAACACTGTTCTTGCCGTGCAGGTGACGTCACTGCTCAGACGCGTTCTTCCTGAGGTCACTCCCATGCGCCTGGCCAGCGTCATCGGTGTAAAGGCGCTGCCACCAGCAGACATCAGTGACATCATCCACTCCACCGAGAAGAGCGACTGGACCAAGCTGGGCATTTTAGATATGTTTCTGGGCTGCATCGCCAAGGCCCTCACTGTGCAGCTCAAGGCGAAGGGCACCACTATAGTTGGCACAGCTGGCATGGCTGCAGGCAAAGGAGTCACTACGGTCACCCTACCCATGATCTTCAACTCAAGGTCAGCTTGTGTGCATGTGCCATTTTCAAATTACACTGCCTTGGATCATATTTGCTGAATGATATCCAATACTTGTTTCTTACTAATTTTGGGCAGTTGATTCCAAAAATAATGTGTTTTTTGCTCTAGCATGCAAAACTTTTGAGAGTTTACTGCATTTGTTATTTTGATAAGTGCAGTAAAGCTGATATATAAATATATGGGTCAAAGATGAAAAGGGTTTTCAAGCATCAAAAAAGTTTTATACAGCTTTAATTTTTTTTCCTCTACTTTAGAATGTCATGTTTGTTTATTTTTTCAGAACAAAAAATAATTACATTTTGTGATGATTTACAGAAGACAAACTAAAATGTCATTTATAGTTCATAGGTGTTTAAAACAAGAATCATTAGATGTCATTTAAGGATTACAGTGCAGCCTCAAAATACTAAATTAAATCATTTAAAATGTGATCAAATGTAGTATGACCACTTTTTCGTTTATGTATTTTAATAAGTACAGATCAGAATAAGTATGTTGAATAATGTTTACCTAAATCTGTCACACTGAATGACGATGTAACATTATTTCACCCATGTTTTGACATTTTATCTTCACAAAAGTTATTTGAAACATTAGACACTTGACTTGCATTTAATGCTTTCTATGTATATAAAATCACTTTTGTAAAATTATTTTTTGATATCTTATGTAAAAATCTTTTTTAAAATTCTTATTTTTTTACTCAGCATCATCAAATTAATTAATATTGGGTCTTTTTTGCAAATCAGCAGAATTTTTTTTGAAGGTGCACGGCTCACAGGGTCTGAAATTATCTTAAGGGCCTTAACATTTTAGAAATGTATATTTAATAACTTTGTTTATATTTTTGTGCAGCTACATACGACGTGGAATTAGTCACTGGTGGATGAAGGGCTCCACTCCACCTCAGATCGCTGAGATTATTATTAAACTTATCAAAGACATGGCTGCTGTGAGTAATGTGATGGCCCATCTTATCCCAGACACCTTTTCTGCCCTAACAATTTGCAGCAGATTTGCTGTTCAGCTGCATGTTTATGAATGATATTATATATAATCTTGCACTGTGTAACCTGATCTCCTGCAGATGCGTTTTAATTAGGGCTGTCAGTCGATTAAAATTTTTAATCATGATGTGTTGATTGATTAATCTAATTAATCGCGAATTAAATTTGGCTGTGAAATTACTCACAAAAGATCATTTAAAGTCATTATTGTGTTAGATGAGAAAGTATCAAGTAGACATTACAAATAGTACCTTTAGAAAGAAATATTTTATTTGATTCAACAAAAAATGTATTGCACATAAACGTTTAGGCTACAACAGCCTAACATAAACTATGGAACATAAAAGAAGATCATTTGAGAAACATCTCAATATTTTTTGTTTATACAATGAAAGTCATTGGTAACCAAAACAGCTTTGTTACCAACAGTCATCAAAATACCTTCTTTTATGTTCCACAAAGAAAGTCATACAGGGTTGAAACAACATGAGAGTAATTGATGACAGAATTAAATTTTTTTGGGGTGAACTATCCCTTTCATTTTTTTTTTTACTCTAAGAATGAAACTAAAACTGCCAGCAGGTGGCAGTAAATGTGTTTTTGAGTCATTCATTAATTTGATTCAAAACGCGAATTCATTCAGAAATGCACAACAGTTCTGTGATGGCTTTAAAGGTAATATTTTCTCTGCAAAATTGAGCAAAAATAGACAATATTGTGTTTAAAATATAGCACAATATTAACTTATTTACTGAACTGTTGTATAAAATCACATTTAAACACGTAGTATTCGGACATAAACAGCACTCATGTGATATTGCTCTCGCTGCTCGTGTGATATCGCTTATCATGTGATATAAATATGAGACAAAAACTCATACAGGGGCATTTTTTGCCACAATATCTTGAAGCTTAGGACATAAATGCATTTATGGAGTTTTTGCCCTGCGTCATATTTGTCAACAGTCAACTGTATGAAATGTAAGATGACGTACAGGTCTGGGGGCGGGGCCAGTGCGTTAACTGCAGTAAAATATTTTAATCACGTTACTCTTTCATAACTTTTTCAACTTTTTAAACTGACAGCCCTAGTTTTGATACATTTACAGAAACGGTCCCTCCTCATTTAAGTGTCTTTTTACCTCAGGGCCACCTCTCGGATGCCTGGTCCAGGGTGACTAAGAATGCTATTGCTGAGACCATCATTGCGCTCACTAAGATGGAAGAGGAGCATCGCTGTCCAGTGCGCTGCATTGCCACCACTCGGGTACGACTCACTGCACACACTTCATCTGTCACAACTGAACATTTGCCAACTAGGTCAGTATTACTCAGGATCCTTCAGCTGGAAGATCAGGGGTGACTGGTGGGTGGAGTTTACCAGTCATATGAACTGATATGGGTCACTAAATGCAATATCACTTGGTTACTTGTATTATATAGATGAATATGAACAGGGCACCCGCTGTCATAGAAAAGAAAACCTGGATATATGTAAGAACTTGAATTTAAATTTCAAATGGTTCTACTTCCTCTCTGCAGCTATGGCTCGCATTGGCCTCTCTGTGTGTGCTGGATCAGGACCACGTGGACCGACTGTCTTCAGGACGCTGGATGGGCAAAGACGGGCAGCAGAAGCAGATGGTATGGCACGTTAGGTCTAATAGGCCTCTAGGGTGCTATAAAGCACAATCAGTGCAATAGTACATTTAGTCCTTCTGCCGAGAATGAGCTCTTTACCTCTTCACCCTGCCGTTTAATTCGCAGCCCATGTGTGATAACCATGATGACGGGGAGACGGCAGCCATCATTCTGTGTAATGCTTGTGGAAACCTGTGCACCGACTGCGACCGCTTCCTCCATCTCCACCGCCGCACACGGACCCACCAGAGACAGGTGAACCTGAACACACACA
Organism: Tor tambroides; assembly: GCA_021397915.2. Classification (NCBI taxonomy): domain Eukaryota; kingdom Metazoa; phylum Chordata; class Actinopteri; order Cypriniformes; family Cyprinidae; genus Tor; species Tor tambroides. The sequence goes on along the minus strand of JAFVLL020041689.1, from coordinate 663 downwards.
CACACACACACACACACACACACACACACACAACTAATCATCGACATATGGATCAGTTATACTCCATAACCAGGGATAGAAATCAAGAATCGTGTAATTGTTGGTTGGTTGTTCATATAACATCATGTTGTTAAAAATTCTCGCAGGGAACAGAGTCAATATAATAAATGGTGCATTAAAAAATATGGTACCATTTGAAGTTTCTCGTAACACATTTCATGTTGTGTGCAGGTCTTTAAGGAGGAGGAAGAGGCCATTAAGGTGGACCTACATGAAGGCTGTGGCCGAACCAAACTCTTTTGGCTCATGGCATTGGCCGACTCTAAGACCATGAAGGCCATGGTGGAGTTCCGTGAGCACACAGGTGACTTCCTCTTTCTGTAATAATGTTTGAGAATGTAGAGAGAAGAAGGGGAAATGTGAATGCTGCAAACGGGACTCAAACATTGTCCATATAAACACTGCCGTGTTCCTTTTGTGTGTTTTTAGAGCTTTATTTTGCAAAGCCTCAAATTGTAGAGAATGGCGCTAGTTGTGCTAAGGTCATGGGTTTGATTCCCAAGGCATTAAATGTGTACCTTAAATGCAAGTCGGCAAATGCATAAATGTAAAAGTATATTAAATTCTCTGGCCGAGCAGTTATGCCTATTGGCTATAAAATCA
>JAFVLL020041685.1:0-45634 GCA_021397915.2 Tor tambroides | reverse complement strand
GACAGAAACAGCAGTTGTGAGTGGGATGGCCAACCCTAGCCCCGCCCCTGCGTTAATTGCGTTAAATATTTTTAACGCGTTAAACTAATTCATTCATCCATCCATCCATCCAAACACTTTATCAAAATTATCAAATTGGCAAAAATAATTATTTGATAAAAAAAGTAATAATTTGGCAATAATATATTTATTGAAATGTTAGTATTACTTAATATCCATCTATCCATCCAAACACTTTATCAAAATTATCAAATTAGCAAATATAATTATTTGATAAAAACAAATTATGTAATAATTTGTCAATAACATATCTATTGAAAGGTTAGTATTACTTAATATCCATCTAAATTCAAAGATCAAATATATAGTACAGTTTTCTGCACCATGTTGCTATGATATGATATAATATTATATAAACAAACAAACAAATAAACAGTATTTCAAAATTAGTGTTAGTACTGAGTCAGTTTGGTACCTCGGGGCTGTCTGACTGGGAAAACTACTTGAATTTTAAATAAATAAAAAAAAATAAAAAAAATGTACCAGTGTTTACTTAACTGGAAATAATTGGCTACATACCATAGTTAACCTTTCATTTGTTCAAATTTATATTAATATTTAATTTGGAAAAGGACTGCAGTCTGTTCAACAACACACAAGCACAGGTTAACATCTCCAGAATGGTTTTATATGAATATAGCAAATGTTCCCATTAAAAGCCACAGCCAAGCCATCATGCACCATTGAGGAAACAGTTCCCAGTCTCCCCAAGTGCAGTCAGCATTTATGCAGCCTACATCATCTCCTCAGGGCTACACATGCCCCAACAATGAGCAACATTATGCAGAGACGAGCGAACGGCTCATTAAAGGAAGTTCAGCGTTCGTGTCAGTCATGCTACGGCTCTGCCTGCGAGCACAAGATGCTAATTGGATTCTCTCTACACCAAACCATAGTCAGAAAGTGGACTATAAATTGGCTGAATCAGATCAGCTATGAATCACTGTTATTGAACATATGACTATTGTAAGCAGTTAAATGCATGCTGGGGGTGGTCTGAGTTCAGGGATGAATATGCTTTATGCTGACTGTAGGAGATTCTGCCTTATGAGCAATATGACTGTGCCTGAAAAAAAAAGACTTCACACCCTACAAAATGACAAGTAATGAGCAGTTCACTGTAATAAATACAAGAGAGTACTAAATGTAGCTCAGATAGAATCTGAAGCCATATAAGCTCTCAGATGATCACATGCTGAGGATGGGATATCAATTCATAATTGCCTCACCTACCATTACAAATGGGAACAAATTCAATAGTTTTGGTTCAGATTCTTTTGAAAGTCTTTAAAATAAAGTTAAGTCTGTTAATGTTGTACCTTTACAAGTTAATGTATAAGGTATAATGAATGAAAATTAACTTTTTAAAAATAAGAATTTTTAATATAAGTTTGTTATAGATTTATAATCAGTCCTTTTTTTAAAAAAGTGAATTAACATTTAGATTAAGCCATGACACATTAAATTAATCAAGTGACAAGACTCTTACCTTGATATATATAAAAAATGTTCTTTTGAAATTTCTATTCATCAAAGAATTCTTAAAAGATGTATCATAGTTTCCATGAAAATAGTATAATTCATTCATTCATTCATTCATTCATTCATTTTCTGTGATAATAATTTCAGCTTTGCCATCACAAGAATAAATTACATTTTAACATTTTCTTTTTAAATACAATTAATAAAATTTCACAATATACAATATTACTGTTGCAGCCTTGGTGAGCACAAGAAAAAAAAAAAAAATATATATATACCAGCCCTAAACGTTTACACTTTTAGCACCTTTCAGCCTACATTAATAAATGTAAATATGTTGTAAATTGTTAATACCTACTGTATTAACTAACATAAAAAAAAATAAACTAACTGAAAAGTGCTACTATATACATACATATATATATATATATATATATATATATATATATATATATATATATATATAGTAATTACCACTTAATAAAAACCAACAAAATGTATTTTTAAAAAGTTGTAATGGCATAATGGTTGGCATAAATGAAATTGCAAAATAATAACTATAAACTCACACCTTTGGCTGAGCAAATATTGTAGACAAACAGAGACGTTTCAATAGTGCCACTATGTTCAAAACACTTTCCAGGGAAATCTACTAAAGCTTATTTCTACTCATTATCTTCTTATAGCCTGAAACATTGATTTTTTCCATCAAACAATGAAGCACCTTTAAACCCTGACACAAACAACCAGTCACACTGTAAACATCCCGTATACACAGAAAACGCAATGGCCTGAGTCTGACTCGTGATTGATTCAGTTCATAAGAGTCAATTATTTGCAAGACAGACTGCAAGCAACCAGCAAGGACAACAAAATACAGCAATGTGTATTCTATTTATTGTCTGGAGTGTTCTTCTCTCATTACATTCATTGCAGACTGCAAGTTCACAACTCATAGTTTCTCACAGAAGTGCTATAGCTACCACATGAGTATCACAATACTGCGTTTTATTCGCATAAACCAAAGAATGCAGGCGCTCAAGGACTTGAGCATCATGAAAGCTGTTTCTTCCTGGTTCTCGTATCTTTCCTAGCACAAGCATGTCTCTCTGCAGTAGCTGCCGGCGATATTGTCGATGTATTTACAAGAGTGTGCGAGTGGGAATGCTTGACACCTAGAGCTAAGTGAATGCCATGTCACTCATTCTAACAGCTGGCCAGAGCAAAGATTGATGGCCAGGGCGGCTGGAAGTGGATAAAGCGAAGCCTTTTACCGCCACCGGTCCGTATCTTCCTCCACAGGCCCATCTGCAGTGAACCTACGGGGCTCCGCCAGGTTTTGTTCCCTCGCTAGCCCTCGAGACCCAGCCGTCGACACAGACAGGAACACCAGCTTGAAGCATCGTTGTTATTTTCCAGCCTGTCAGATGACACAGAGCAATGAAGGATGAGAAACACTGTGTTAATTTGGGAGTCTGAATGGTACATCTGGGGACGAAGACATGTGATTTTGGGGTAGCGAGAGGCAGCACTCTCGGATCAATGCTTTGACACCATTGCGCCCACCTGAATTGTGTCCTAACAATAGAGCGTCTGCCGTCGAGTCTCCGCATCGATACAAATGTATTTTAAGCTTGTTAAAGGGTATTAAGAAACACATGAGCACACTCAAATGCACACAGTTGACCCGAGAAAGAGCGGTAGGAAGAGAAAATGTGGGTTTTTCATGTCCCAAAGGATGCTATGATGGATTGGCGCTCTTGTCGTAAGTGTTTTTGCTCATTTAACACAAATCCCTGCTCTCAAATTGAGATGCTTCATCGAGACCCTCGGTGGCACGTTAACCCAGTAGACCGTCATCACCTTTATCGAAAACCAGCAAAAAATGATGCTCCATTTGGAGAGGGAGGAGGAAGAAAACAAAGCTTGTGTCTATGGGCTGCATTCAAGCACTTTGGAGAAGAGAGCCAATCAAAATTTGCATTTAGATTAGAGTTGAAATGGAAAAAAATGTGGCGATGAATCTTGCTGAGGTAAAACAAGGACTAATTTTCTTGTTTGCCAAATAAAAACATACAACCTCCACAGTGAGTGGAAAATATGTATATGACTTGGTTTTATGAGGGACTGTAATTACCAGATATTGCAGTATTTAGCTGATAATGGCTGTGTGGTAATAAATTACATTTCATTCAGATAAAGTCTAAAGAAACTGCTCCATGCTACAAGATAAGCTTAGCCACAGAATGGTTTATCCAAAAATAAAACTTTTGACATTTTACTCTCTCTCAGTCAAATCCTGTTTTCTGTGGAACACAGAAGCAGAAATTATGATTAATCTTTGCACAGCTATTTTTCACACAACATTTAAGTCATTATTCAAAGCTTATTTTCTTCTCTGGCAAAGCTCTGGAATCTATTTACAACTGCTTTCAGATTTAAAAAGAAAAAAAAAAAAGAGAAAAAAAGAATTTTAGCAATGCCAAAGTCATGGGTTTTTATTCCTAGGGAAATGCATCAACTGATCAAATGCATGCCTCAAATGCAATATAATAATGCAATTTATTTATTTGCAATTACATAATATAATGTAATAACATGCATAAATATAAAATTGTAGTAAACCATTCAATACAATAAACTAAATATACATGCATTTTCGGTCCTTTTTTGAGTCATTACATGCAAAAGAGCTACTTGAAGATAGTTGAAAAATCGTATAGTGTTCCATGAATGGTACACTGCAAAAAATGATTTTCTTACTTAGTATTTTTGTCTTGTTTTCTAGTAAAACTATCTAAACATTCTTGAATCAAGATGCATTTACTTGACAAGTAAAACGACTTAAAATATTGTCGTTTTCTAAAAAAAAAAAAAAAAAAAAACTCAAAATTTTGATAGTTTTTGCTTAAAACAAGCAAAAAATATCTACTAATGGGGTAAGAAAAATTGGGCTAAACAATGGGCTAAACAAGATTATTTTTCTTGATTTTTTTTTTTTTTTTCCAGAAAACAAGACAATGTTAAATCATTTTACTTGTAAAATAAATGCATCTTGATTATACTAGAAAGCAAAACAAAAGCAAGAAAGTCGTTTTTTGCAGTGTAAATAAACATAAATAATAAATAGATAAATAAAAGCATTCAGGTTTGAAATGGCATGAGTAAATAATGAAAGTTTCTGTACTTCTTATTCATACCTGTTCTTGTCATCATTGAAAACTTTATATGGCCTCTGAGAAACAAAACCAGTCAAAAAGCCCTGAATGTTAATTTATACAGGCTATACTAGACCTAGAAGTCAATTAGATAAAGACGACAAGTTTTAATACCTATATCTACAGAGGTTTTCTCATTCAGTGTCACAAGAAAAGCTCATTTTGTTTTCATAGCGCCCAACCCTCAGCCCGATCCTGCCGTTCAAATCATCCGAGACCCCAAACGAACAAAGGTAGTTAATTAAACAGGCTGCTTTTTAGGACACACGGACACACGACTGGATGATCTTGTAAAATTGAACAATAAATCTAATAAGCAAATGCCACACACAGAAACAATGAGCTTAATTATCTGGCTTCCTCCATCCATTCCCTCATTTACTTATAGATAAGCCCAACTGAAAATAGCAAGCATTTCTTTCAGAGACAGACACTCTCATTTTCATCACCAGATGTGGGTGCGGACTTGTTGCTATTCTCCCATCAATAATGGCAATCATCTGACTGTCAGCAGACATCAGTCTCAGTGCAGGGCTGATGAAGATACAATCCTCCTCTTCTTCACCCAGAGCCCCTCAGAGAACAAAAGCACAACGCGATACTCCAATGGGCCCTATTTAAGAGCCGCTGCTAACTGCTCTCAATTTGACGCCTCGGCACCTTTATTTACTCACGCACCTCTGAAATACAAATTCAATCGGCTTCTTTATAAGCGCCCCAGAAAAAGCGCTTGTTGCTGCCGCAGGAGGGAATAGAGAGATTTGTGCTGTTTTCTTTTCCCCTCATTCTTCATAATCATGCAAATCAGATCAGGGCTGAGCGAATGCTAAAGAGTATCATGGGGTCTTCCCGTGGCCCCTGAGGATGGGCATCCGGGGTTGTTTTCATAAGCATTTTATTTAGATTGTGACCTTAAGTCATACAATAAACAGGCTATCATTATTAGCTCTCTATTTATGCGATTGCCCTATGCACTCGGATTTCTCATTGCACATCAATAAATATCCAAGAATCTCAAACACCTCTGGTACATGCTCATAACGCTTCATGTAAAAACGTTCCGCTCTGCATTGCTTGGAATTATTGAAATGCGAAGTAGAGTCCAAGAAGTACCTGTGACTGCAGAAACATTAATTACATTAGAGATGTGCCAGCATCTGTGAAAGGTTGCACCGGAAACACCGTAAAAATAGCACTGAATGTGTAGTAATCAGAATTTATGCTGGCCCAAAAGTGCCAAGAACAACCAATAAAAACCAAGGGGGAAAAAAGCTAAGATTTAGGATCTTTGTATTTGAATTGCACATAAAATTTTTGCTCCATTTGGACTGCAAAGTTTTAACATAAACTAATAAACTTAATGTTATGCATGTATTAAATTCATACATCGAAACTAAATAAATAAATAAATATTTGCATCCATTTGTTTTTATTTAAATAATCACATTTTCAAAATGCATTTATTCAAAATCAGCATAAATCAGTTCATTGTGGATTCATTTCTAAGTGTTAAGTTAAAAACATGAACATGGTAAAGATATGACTAGCTGTGAGCAATATCAATTAGTTCAAATGCATGATACTGAAAATAATTGGATTTATTGATGATAAATTTGCATACAAAGCTGGTTATTGTGTACTATTACTGAAATCTTACTGGTTTCATTTATGTGTGACTGACAAATATGCATCACTTTTTTTTTCTTTTTTCATGTTTAAACTGTGTAATCCGAATGGACAGAAAATGTATATGCAATTCACATACATAAGTCTTAAATTTAGGTTTGCTGAAATCAACTAAACTTGCTCCTTACAAAGAAATCTAGCCTCAAATAAAACTCTGCTGCCACTAACCTGGCAAATGTTGGCAGATTCAATGATTAGTTCTTCCTCTTGTCAGTGTGCACTTTTCTAGATAAAAAGCCTGCTTTCTGTGAATCATTTCTCAGGATCTGAAAATAAAAAAAGGACATGCAAAAGTATCCATTTACCTTGAGATCCATTAGCTGGTCAAGGTAAAGTGGATGGGATATAAGCCTAATTGAGATATAATAGGTTGCCATTAATATAACCATTTGAGCATGGTGAGCTATTATGGAATATCTGATTGCAAAGTAGTTGTTTCTAACAGCAGAGCAGTTGATTCTGACAGAAGTCAGACTTTTATATTTAACCTTAAATAGAGGCGTTTGTGATTGATGCTGCAGTGCTGTATCACCTTCCAGAATGAGGATAAAGAGTCTGTCAGATTTGGTGACAGAACCAGCATATGGATAAATTTGTACAAACTCAATGTTAAGGAAATTATTGACAGAAATGCTAAATTGTGACAAACCTTATATAATAATCACAAAATGAAAATGTGGTATCAAATATTGATTTAGCAACACCATTGATGGATATATCTTCTACTTCCCAAACTGGAGATCATGAGATAAATAAAAATGAATACAATTTCACAAAAAATCAACTCAATAATAAAAATCTAAATACAAATAAAAATATATATTTTATTTAACATTTTGTTGTTGTTTTATTGCATTTTTACATTTTTTAATGTTAATTTGATTACACAAAAAACAGCAACAGATGACCAGTAAGAAGACCAGATGATTACAGACGTCAGCAATTGAAAAAAGCCTGCTTGCTCAAATTCACAAAATTAAATGTAGCTTTTTCCATCAATTAAAATTAATGTTCTGTCATTTGCTAAACGGGATTAAAAATATCGCTGACATCGTTTTTTCAGATGAAGAGGTTTGTTGCTGTGACTCATCTTAGTTACTGCCAAGATATTATTTGATGGAAGTACTCAGTCAAAACTCAGAGAAGTCAGGTTTACCTGCAGTTTCGCGCAATTACGGATCCCAATCATTCTGCAAATGCAATAGCAACAATAACAACTGGAAGACCTTAGCATGGAGTCTATATGGGTCTGCCAAGGACTCTTATCCAATGGGACCAAATGGAAAAACAATGATTCAGAATGAGTGTTTCCATTAAGTAAAGTGTTGCAAATTAACACAATTATCATTTGCTTAGAAAGTGCTCTTATGGGAGAGCAGGAGTGGAACAGTGCTTTCCAGTCAGCCTAATGAAGCATCTCATTTAACAGGAATCAAATGTAGCAAGAGGGAGAATTAGGCATGCCAGTGATTTATTGGCTCTGAAAATTTCATTTCCTTCTCTCTAATAAAAGTTTTCAACAAGGGACACTTACACAGTAAAAAAAAACAGTTACTTTTACATCCTCCCTCACTCAGAAGTTCCCGACGCTGTTCACTTTTCTGCACACACTGAACAAAATTCATTAAAGCGAACATGCAAACATAAATCGGCTCCATCTGGTATATTAGCTGAAAACGTAAAATAAAAATGCCCCAAAGAGCACAAAAGTGACCGGCTGCTTTTTTTATTGGCCTTGTACAATTCTCTGAGCTTCTGGAAGGTTTGTATTAAGAACATTTTAGCTAAAAAAAATATGCTTTTTGATGGAAAAAAAAAGTTTGTTTCTGAATCCTTCTGTTAGATTTTGGAAACTTCATAAAGAATGATGTATCTGTCGTGATGACGTGAGCTAAATGCTGTTAATATTCATTTGTAAACTGCAGTGTTTTCTCACTGACACAATGTACTCATGAATAAAGATGAGTCTAGAATTTGAGTACAGATATAGGCATGCCATATGAATTAATATGACTGTTTCAAGTCATCTCTCAAATTGCCCAGTGAACATATGGTGTGGTTCCAAATAGCTCATTTAAAAGGTCAGGTGTTACAAAGGACAGAGACACTGAGAAAAGTTTCATAAATGACTCAGCTTGTAGCAGAAGCTTTCATACTAAAGTGACTTAGAAGAAAGAGTTCTTTTCTGATGTGCAGTCAAAAACTCGGGCTCTGATGCTAAACCTTGTGAAAGACACAAGGAATAAGATTTTCTAAACTTTTAGCACAATTAGGCTTCTTTCTAAGACTAAGAAAGGAGTATTTAGGGCGAGGGGGGGGTGGGGGTGGTGGTCATTACAATTTAAAATCGCACTTTTCTATTTTATTGTATTTTAAAATGTAATTTATTCATGTGATTGACTCCAGTCTTCAGTATCACATGATCCTTCAGAAAACATTAGAATTCGCTGATTTGATGCTTAACATTTCTTAAACAGTTGTACTGCTTAATTTTATTTATTTATTTATTTATATTTATTTATTTATTTATTTATTTATTTTTGTGGAAACTGAGATCAGAAGAACAGCATTTATTTGAAGCAGAAACCTTTTGTAACATCATAAATGTCTTTAGTGTCACACTTTATTTAATGCATTATTGCTGAAAATATTAATTTAATTTAAAAAAGAAAAAAAATACACACACACACACACACATATATATACATATAGTTGCTTATTGGCATGCATATTACTAGCATTTTGGCTAGTATATATAATTGTATAGTTTCATTTCGCAAAAATCGTGAGGGGAATAAATAAATAAATAAAGATAACCAATCAAGTAGACAAATGAGTATGTCACTAAAAATATTAGTCAAAAAAAAAAAAAAATAGTCAAAATGATTATTGGTTGGTCTCTACTTAAGCAGATGTAGGCAGTAGACAGAAAACCAGCTCACTCATGTTTTTGGGTTGTAAGCTGTGGATATCATGCATACATATCAGGCCAGGTACTGTATAGCAGCAGATATATTTCCAACTCTCTTCCTGTCTACGCTGATGCTCATTGTTAAAGACTAAGCAGCAGCATTGCTCCAGGAACAGGCTCCACTGCTCCACAACACTTTGTGGATTCAGCTCTTGAACTGATATCAAAGGACTGAAAGCTTATGTTCAGGACAAAGAGGGTTTCAGACCCATAAATGATGTGTCATTGCCGCTAGTGTTGTTGAAGCTGCAGGGTTTTCAGATTCCTCTGCTCACGCTGACAGTGTTTCCTTACTGATCTTTTTCTCTGTCTCCCTCATCCTCCGTCTTGCTCCGAGATCCCTTTTCTGATGTCCGACCACAGCTTGGACTTTCAGATCAGAATGTCTAACAGCAGGGGTTTTGAACTTGACATTCAGGGTGTTTAAAGACACAAAGCTCCAGATTTGACAACTGCCCCGCTCGTTTTCATTTGCTGTGTATTTTAAAAAAAGACCCGGCCTCCGAAACTCTGATATGTGACAGGTAGCAGGAAAATATAAAGTCCGGATGCTCGGAGCCATCTCTGAGCTGTCAAATGATGTTTCCGTCTCCTAAACACAGGGTTTCGTTTGCATTCGTTTGGTGCTTGCATCATATGTCCTGATTCTTGGCAGCGAGGCCTGGCGTGCTCCCACAGGGCTCTGCTGACTCAGTGCCTTCCGTATCTCTGCTGTTCCTCGCCCGCGGCTATCTCTGTCTGTGTGTTCACACTCGCTGTGTCTTCGGGGGGTAAAGGAGAGTTCATTTCTGTGATGTTATGGCAGCTGCACTGCTTTCAGCAGGTCGGGCAGAAGTAGATCAAGGAGAGTGTAAAAAGATTGGGAACATGCAGACTGAATCCTGAGATTCAAATTAGGAGTGCGAGCCATTTAAATAATTCCACTTTTTTAAATTAAAGGAACGGTTCATCCAAAAATGAAAATTCTGGAGCAGAATCGTTGTGCAGCTTTTAAAGACTGTTCATAGTGAACACAGATGTCAAGCTCTAAATAGCTTTTTAGACAATATGAAACAAAGTAGTCTGTACAATTTGTACACTCTAAGATGAAAAGGTACAAAAGCTGTCACTGGGGCTGTACCTTTTCAAAAGGTAATAAAATCTACTAATAAAATACTAATATGTACTTTTAAGGTGTACCTTTATCAAACGTACCAGCCCAGTAACCACTTTTGTAACTTTTGTCCTGAAAGTGCTTAAGTCTTCTGAATTTTCTTTTAAAAAGAATCCCCCTGGATTTTTTTTTTTTTTTTTTTTTTTAATAATATTGTATGAGTCATATTGGCTACTTTTATGCTGTTTTAGTACTCTAGAAACATTTCTTATTATTAATGTTGAAAATAGTTTGCTTAATATTTTTGTGGAAACTGATTTTTTTTTCAGCATTCTTTGCTAAATAAATAGTATTTATTTGAAATAGAAAAAAATAAATAAATAAATTTAACATATCCTTTCTAAACAAAAGTGTTAATTGACCAGAAACAGTGTCATGGCGTGATATAAAGATTAAAAAATTAAAAAAGTGAGTGATTTGCTTTTTGACACTTAAGCCACTATGGAAATATATAACAAAATATCAGGTAGCATTTATTTTAAAATACATATATTACAAGCACAATTTTTATTCAAACATTTCACAAAATGAATTTGTTAGGTTGCAAAATATAAAGAAATACATATACTGTTCAGAATGAAGAAAAAAAAAATAAATTCTGGATGGCCAACTCTGAGAAATATAAACATTAAGGAGAACTGACTTCATGCATCCATGCAGAAGACAAGGTGGTTAAAAATAAATGTAAAAAAAAAATGAAGTTAGTTTTGAGAAAAGCTCATTATATGTTTACAGATTCCACTTGGTTTGATAATGTATCTAATGCAATTAAATTCAGACATTTTTTAATGTGTCCAAACACTTTTTGGGGTAACAGTCACAGTTACCTTTTTTATATTTTTTACTCTGAAACTGTGAGCTGCCTGAAGATTCTCCTTCTGTGTTGCATAGAATAAATACCAGCATACAGGTCTAAAACAACATAGTTAGCTTCCATAGTATGGAAAAAAACAAAAATACTATGGCTGCCATCAACTGTTTGGTTACCAGCATTCTTCAAAATATCTTCTTTTGCACTCAACAGAAGAAAGAAACTCATACAGGTCTGGAACAAGTGGAGGGTGAATACACGATGACAGAATCTTTCTTTTTGGGTGAACTATCCCTTTAAAAACAGTTCTTATTTAGGTCTTCAATCTGTTTGGAGAAAAGATAAGAAGAAATAAATGCGTCGCTACAGCCCTAGTGGGATGGAGTTCTCGGGACTGCTGGGAGATTTAAGTGACAGACACGATTGGCATTTAATCCAGTCTGCCCGAGGTCTCTTTGGGGCTTAAGCTCCATCCGCACGGGTTGGTTTCCCTCCTTCTCTCTGGGCCAGGCTGTGATGGAGGACATGCATGGGATGGTAGTTCAGGCCACCAGCACAAAGCTGCAGGCAGTTGTTCCAGATGGCTGGCTGGTTAATAGAAAGCTTAGCTCCGGGTTTGAGTCACTCAAATGGCTACGTCTCTGACAAACCTTGAACACTGAAAAGCTCATGATCCTATAGTGTTTGCACAGCAATATCGTATTGACTAGAACATACAGCAAATGAATGGGAGGACAAACAATGTGCTTAAACCTTGGCAAACATTTCACACTGCTTTTGGATCCAGAGGGCTCTTACCTCAGACAGTCTATCACAGGCACATACTGTACCGGTACGCTATTCCTTCTGCTGATAAACATCGGTTCCTCTAGTAGCCAAAAGTGGCATTGATTTAGATAGAATCTAAGACGATCGGTGCACCTTTTCCAGCTGAATGGAAGTCACTGGAAGTGCTGAACAGAAGAAAGGTCAGTCGATAGTGTAGTGTGAGAACTTTCTTAATAAGGGGCAACATTTAGCCATTGAAACTAATTTTTTGAAGGCACTTTTTTTTCTAATTATATAGAAATTTCAAATATATTTCAGCTTAAAAATTAAATAAGTGAACCTGAATTTAACTGAATGAAGATATTAACTGAAAAATAAATAAAGCATATACAATAAAATCAACATGATTAAAATACTGTAAACACACACAAACATAAATGTTTAGATTATATGATGTACACATCAGCTCAAAGGTTTGGGGCTGGGAAGATTTTTAATGTTTATGAAAGACTCTTAAGCTCACCAATTCTGCGTTTATTTAATCAAAAATACAGTAAAACAATGTGATTTTAATATTTTTAAAAATGTAATTTATTTTATTTTTGTGATTACTCCAGACTTTAGTGTCACATGATCCTTTAAAAATCATTCTAATTTGCTGCTTAAGAAACATTTCTTATTATGATCATCAATAAAGATGATGACATGCTGGTCTTTTTTTTTTTTTTTTTTGTGGAAACTGATGTTAAAGTAAAGTTTTTATTTCAGGATTCTTGGATAAATAGAAACATTACAGCATTTATTTGAAATATAAATCTTTTTTAACATTATAAGTGTCTTCACTGTCACTTTTTACCAATTCAATGCATCCTTATTGAAAAAAAAAAAAATGTTTCTTTATAAAATGATTCTGTTTTTATTTGTTTTAGTATTTTTGTCATTTTACTAGTTACTTTTTAAACATTTCTCTGTGTGTGTGTGTGTGTGTGTGTGTGTGTGTGTGTGTGTGTGTGAGAGTGTGTGTATATATCTACAGTAGTCAACATTTGAAGTGGATCAAAACCTAAAAAAAAGATCAAATCTCTCTCTCTCTCTCTCTCTCTCTCTCTCTCTATAGACACACACACAGTTTTGGTTTTAGTTATTTTAGTACATTAACTCAAACTAAACAAAAATGAGGAATTTTGATTTAGCAATTAGCTGAAATGAAATAATTTTACTGTTACTGTATTTCAAGTAACAAAAAAATAAATAAATAAAATAATGGTTTTATTTAACTATAATAGCCCTGAATCACTTACAATGAAACACTATTCTAGAATCCATCAGCCAACATTCACATCCCTCTGAAATGGTTAAATGCAAAAGTACTAAACCCTAGCAGACGATTACCATATATCAAAATTAAATATGGGTATAATTTTTTTCTGGTGATTTTGGTGGCATTTTTGCCCTGAGCCCTGGTTGATTTGTGACATTGCAATGTTCTCATCAGCATGCTACCAAGTTTTATTGTTAACCTGTGAGATTGTAGAGTTAAGAACTCATTTGATCTTCAGCATTTTCTCATATACCAGTCCTTGTTGCTTTCTGAGCATCGACCGCATAATCATGTAGAGCTGCTTTACAATGATTGCCCTGCACCAAAATATAACCAGTGAATTGCTTAATCGCCCTTTGAGTCAAAGCTTGGGTGAAAACACTGCGCCACATATCCATTTGCAGGCATTGATCACTGCTCTTAATATAAAGCTTAATTCTCACACGTGTCACTCAAAATGACAGCAGCACAATGAGATGGATGTGGAACAAGAAGTAGATGAGTGAAACAAGGGGAAAGAATGAGAACTTGAGTAAAAGCCATCTGATGACTCAGCGTCACAGGCCAAATGAAAACCATAAGAAAGGCTTGGCTGGGATTCAGATGTATTCAGGTGTGATAACCTTTGGCCCTGAGCTGGCACTGCCATCCACTGTTACGCAGCTTGAATGATCAAACCAAGAGCGGCTGCGCACTGGCTGAAAGATCATATGAAATCTAAAAGCTTTCAGTTCTGTGGCTTTCAGATCATGTCGGTTAGCTTTGAGATCATCTATATGCATTAAGCAGATAAACACATTTAAAATAGTCTTTTACTTACAGGAAAATAGACCTGGTAAGAATAGCCTGAAAAAGTAAAATACTGATGACTCATTCTGCACTGAAAAATATTTTGTTGAGTGAAATTAAATAAAATGAGGTCATAAAATGTTTTGAACGTTATTATTATTATTATTAAATTAGATAGATAGATAGATAGATAGATAGATAGATAGATAAAAATAATTATCTATTTATTTCTGAGTCTTTGTGGTTCTGCAACTGGGTTTTCCAGCTTCTTAGTGTCCATTTGTTAAATTCATGAGGCCTTTCTTGATTATTTATTAGGCTGCTTGAGTCTGGTACACACTTTATTAGCTCTTTCCATCTTTGTTTTCTCACCCTGTCTTTATATAAACACCCCTTTCTGCTTCTCATTTTTCTTCTAGTCTTTGTCCTGTCTTTCTCCTCCCTGCAGTCCTGCCTTCGAAGCAGTGATAAATAACAATTGTATTTTACAGGGTCTTGGAGAAGGTGGTCAGGGCTACAGTTGATGCGAAAGCAATCCGTCCTAACTCACAAAGGTGAACCGCTATGATGACATATAATTTGCATGCTGCTGGTCATTCGTAGAATAAGATATGTCTCAAAGCTGTTCGTCTACAAATAACTCCCTTCAGAGAAAATCCCACATTCTCCACATCTCTTGAAACTCAAGTGCCATTCTATATTTTAACCGCATGTTTGAATTGTAAATTACATCTTAGACTCAAATGTTACTGGTGCCATATTAGTTTAAGGGCATTTTATTGACACATAAATCTCTGCTGACCATTTTCTGATGGTGAGTAATATGTTTGTAAGTTTGCATGGTGAATTATGCGTACTTCTCTGCCTAAATGCCATTTCTCAAAGCAAATTCCCACTTGGTAAATGATGGGTTACCTGGACTGCACCGCTTTATGGCAGTGCTCTCTTTAGAGAAGGAAGAATATATGTATTTAATGATGGTATATACACATTAGCATATGGGACAGTCCTCAACGCCTGTCCTAGGGGCTTATATAATGCCAGTTTAGTCCAATATATAGCAATATTAACATTTACGTGTCAATTTTTTTTAAGTTGGATATACACTGAAATGTAAAATATGGATATACTGATATACCGATCACAGACACACACACACAAAAAAAAAACCTATACAATATTTTAGTTGACAAGAAATCACACAGAATAGAATAGAATAGAATAGAATAGAATAGAATAGAATAGAACAGAATAGGATTAATTAATCCAATATATACCAAAATTAGCATGTACATTTTTTTGAGTTGGATGTACACTGAAATGTAAAATATGGACATGCTGATAGCATTTAAAATATAAAATTATTTATGTATGCACAGCTTTAGAAAGCTAGAAATCTTTATGAATCTATCTATCTATCTATCTATCTATCTATCTATCTATCTATCTATCTACCTATCTATCTATCTATCTATCTAATCACAGACAAAAAAAAAACTACAATATTTTAGTTACAATATACATAGATATTTTTAACATTCATTTTAACATTTAAAATTTCAGGCATGAAATTCTACTAAAATGTTGATTATGACAAGAAATAACAATAGAATAGAATAGAATAGAATAAATTATATTAATTAATCCAATATATACCAATATTAGCATGTTAATTTTTTGGAGTTGGATGAACACTGAAATGTAAAATATAGACATACTGAATAGAATAGAATAGAATAGAATAGAATAGAATATAATCTATTATAAATGAGATTTATATTATAAATCTGAGCAAGCATTTTAAAATGCACGTATGCAAACAAACACTCATGCACGTCACAGTTTGGAGCCATAACCCTGTTTTGTGGTCCGTGGTCCCTAAAGATTTACAGTACAGTTTTGGCCAGTAAGAAATGATATGATATCATTCAAAATTCCCCAAAGAATTCCAAGGATCCATTTACCTTAATTAAAACAGCGACGACTTCCATGCCTAATAAAATATTACTCGCCATACAGTCCCACACACACACACACTCACTCACACACCTGTGCCTTTGCCACAATTAAAATACCGCCACCCCCGCATCTACCGTTGAGTGATAAACAGATTTTAGATTAAGGTCTTCATCCAGATGAGCTCCATCTTTCTTTCTCCAGTTTGCCACAGTTGCAGCTGCTTATCAGTTAATCATGTTTACGACAGGCCTGACAACTAATAACTTTCCCAGGGAGTTTCGTCTCCCGCCTCTTAATCGGCGGCGGCAGCTCGGCGAGCCATATGCTCGCTGATTATTGAAGGTGATGAGAACGGGGAACGTCGGGCAACACTCAGGGAATGCTGTCAGGCCCAGGCTCCGTGTTATCGGGGGCCAACATGCGGGTCAGGGCTCCAAACGCAAGGCTTGACACATGCTAATGAAGCGCGCTCTCATCAAGCATGCGGCATGACGCGGCTCGTCGAAAACGAGCGGCGGAGCGTTCTGGACTCTTCCGTAACCACGGGAGCAGTCATATCCCATTATGTCAGCGCGGAATAAGCACTGACCCTCACCGTCACGCGGACGACCCACGTCGTGACAGCTTGTCTTGATCGCGAGCACAGGTGGAGGAGGAGAAGAAACCGGCTGATGAGTTTGGACTTTAAAGCAGCATCTTGCGGGTGTAAGTGAAAGGGGAAATGCTGCATAACCTTGATAAAGTCATCTCTCCCGTGCACCGGCTTTTCAGGTCTATGGAATTAGCCCAAGACGACGGGTGTCAGCCAGACGAGTCTTAATTCAATTAGCCTGACAATGACTTATAGAATTACGTAATTTATAATCAATTTAGAATGGGGCTTTGAAAGACAGACAGTGGAGTCAGTGAATGCAATAAAAGTAATTGTTGTTTCATAACACGATAATTCAACACATACTGATGATTAAACTTAAAACAATAAAAATTCTGTCATCATTTAATAATTTTCTTGTCATTTTCAACATCTTGTGACCTTTATTTTCTAAAGAACTGACAATAATAAGTTATAGCAATGAATGGGGACTAAAACATTCAAGACGCAAAAGCACAATAAAAAGTATTATAAGAGTGGTTTATAAGAATATATTTGCTATATTCCAAGTCTTCTGAAGCATTTGATAGCTTTGTGTGAGAAATTATGTGCGAGAAAACTATGTTTGATTCCTGAATTAATCTTTAGAATTAAATATGTTTTATTTATTCACTTTTTTAATGTATATTATAAGGGAGGAATGACTAGTATAATTCATTAACATTTCAGTAACATTTTACAATAAGATTTTATTTCTGAACATTATTTAATTACAGTAGTTGCTATACTTGATCTCATGACGAAAATGTACCTGTGGGAACTTTTTCGCAAGATGCAAAATAGTAACCAATAAGTATATATCACTGCAGTTTCCAACATAAATGAAAACTACAGGCGGTAAAACATTGAGCACTTGTAACCGTTTTTTTACACAGTTATAATTACAGCTCCCTATGTTTTGCTTTCTGGATGTAGCAAGCTTGTTCGGTAGCTCAGCCGGCACGGAATTGGACTTAATGCAGAATCGTTGGGTACGAATCCCGACAAAAACATGACTCCAAATGAAAGAGCTGAAAGATGAGAGATCGAGAAACAAGCTAAAATGGCAAGCTTGTGATTGCGTTTTTACGTCACATTTGCTTTTGTTCATACTATCGTATACTACTTTAGGTGTAGTGCAGAACTGTCATGAGGCATTACAGTTATAGTGCCACTGAACGGACATGTCAAGTCAGAACTGCGACGACACCTACAACCAACGTCACGTAAAACGTAACATATGTACGTTCATCTGTTCCGGGGAAAAACAAACAAACACTCTTTTAGCGCCACTCAGTGGACATTTCACATTGAATATGTCATGAAACGTACATAGCGGTAGGTATTTCGCATCTTGCGAAAAAGTTCCCACAGGTTTGTTTTCTTTTATCAAAAATGAACTAGTAGTTGTAAATAATACAAAGATAGAGTATATAGATAATTAGAGTTTCATAAGAAGATAAAATTTCAGTCTTCTTCAAAATTTCATGTTTAATTCAGTCTGTTACTGTCCATTTCTTTGAAATTAATTGTGAAATTTACTAGCAACTCCTGAGTGAATATTATTTCTACACCTATTTTTTTTTTTTCATTTACTAATACATTTTTTAAATCAAAAGTTATATCCGTTTACATTAGTTAATGCATGTGAACTAATATGAACAAAGTAAATGCTTTAAAAACATATATCGCTCATAGTTAATGTTATCTGCATTAACTAATGTTAACAAATGAGATGTTATTGTAAAGTTATAGGAAAACTTTCCTATGAAATTATGAGTTGGAAAATTATTACTTTTTTTCATTTTAGAATAATGAATCAATCAATACCATCTTACATGAATCTTGCAATCTTTGAAGCTCAACTGTTGTTTTTCTAGAGGCCTAGTTCTGCTGGTATTTAGAGTAAATATTTCAGATAATCCCTTAAATTTGAGATAAATATTGAGCGAATCTGAAAATATCTCCAAGGACGACAACAACACTCACATTGGATCGATATTTTTAGTCTGGATCGCGCCTTCTCAGACTGGCAAATATAGGCTAGGTAATTTGCCCAGACCCACCAACGCTAATTAAATGCAAATCATCAAATGAACTCCCGCTGATGGGTTGGTTTTCCTTGAACTTTGTTTAATCCAATCCTTTAATTGCTTAACAGGATCAATCATGGAAGCTTAATTAGCCTAAATGTCCAGATGTGTTTAAGTCATTCAGGTTATGGAGATTGGAAAAACGTAATGGAGGCTGGCAGTCTGGGGCTGTCTGGGAATTCATCTATTGCAGTCAGTCGTCTCCTTGAAATGCAGCGTGAATGCTTCCCTCTCCCTGCCAGTCCACTTCCTCTATCCTCCTCTCTGTGCGCTGAGATCAGTCAGCGAACCAATGCTATTTTGCACCGCTAAAAATTTGACATTACTGCTTCCAAAAGTGGTATGATGCAACTTGCACAGCTGCATTTTGACCAAATGACTGGGCTGGAACTGCAGAAGCGATTCTGTAATTGAGTGAAATTCAGAACAGTGCCCTGCAAAGACTCTAGTAGAGGAGAGAGATGTGTTTCACAGGCGTCAAATGACTGGGATGAGTTTGACTTTAGGTCACCTCAATCTATGCTGAAGTGACGGAGGTTTCGAAAGTGTTGACATAAGCCAGTCTCCATGCGATGGAATCAAGGGCGTAGGCTTGCCTTTAACATTGTAGGGACATTTTAAAATCAAACTATTCAGATGCACCACGCGTTCACCTACAAAGTGAAATTGCCTGCTGCAGTTGATCAAATGTTCTCATTCTGATAAAGTTTAAAGAATCTATAGCTTTGTGTGCAGGGGTCCGACATATGATTGAACAACACTTCAGGTGACCGAATTTCTATCTTTCCTATATCATTCCTTTCCGTCTCCCTCCATACTGTCCTATAGACAAAGACTAAGAATCATCATCATCATCATCATCAGTGAGAGCTGTCATGAAAGATAGATTTGTAATAATAATAATAATAATAAAATTATTATTAATAATCAATTATAATTTATAATATATACTATAATATAGAATATTATTTAATTAATGCAGGTAATTTTATTTATATATTATAGATTAATTATACACCATGGATGAAATATAGATTTAATTGATTACAAATAATAATAATAATAATAATAATAATAAGTTGTTATTATTATTATTATTATTATTATTATTATTATTATTATTATTATTATCACCATTATCATCATCATCATGTGAAAGCGGTCATGAAAGATAGATTTTAATAATAATAATAATAATAATAATAATAATAATAATATAATCTGTATTACAAATATTATAATCTATATTTGTAATCAATTAAATCTATCTATATTTCATCCGTGGTGTATAATTTATATATACTATATAAATAAAATAAATTGAATGAATTAAATAATTTTATATATTATAGTATATATTATAAATTATATTATATATTATTAAATCTCATTTGGGTATAAGAGACTTATGAATACATAAAGTGATCACAGCTGTGACTGATTGTACAATAACTAATATATAACTAATTGTAATATTATATAATACAAGTATAAATAAATAAATAAATAAATGTACATATATAATAAAAAGGATTTAATAGAATACTTTAAATACTTGAAAATAACTAACAATAATACATTTCAAAATATTATTCATTTATTAAAAAATCATCATAAATTTAATCAAAATAAACTGAGTAAATTACTACTAAATTGCGAAAGATGTGCAGAAATATAAAGCTGTTGTTTCCTGCACTCCTGTCAAGACACAAATGCACATTCTTCGATTTTCATTCCTCATATCAAATACTCACATGTTTTTGTGCATAGCATACAGTTATTAGTACATTACACAGTAAATATGCTATCTAACACGATTTAGCAAGGCACATTTCATTGGGGACAACTCAGATGGAACCTGCATGGTAAGAGCCTGAAGTTACTGCTGAGATTTTGTAACTGTTGCTTAAATTTATGACTCGGAATCATTTTAGCTTTTCACATTTGCTTGTTGATTAGAACAGGCAGGTTAAATTTCACCAGCCGTCTCTCGCTCTATATGAACCAGTTTGAAGCGTCTCTTTGATTTTATTTGGCTTTGAAAAAAGCCTGTTTCGGCTGAGAGCATCCAGGGATAAGAAGTCAACTGCTTTTCCATCGACACCTCCCCTGCAGGAGTATCAAGTCTGGCGGGCTTGGAGAGCTACTCTGCCTTTTGGCCTCCTCCGACCGTTCTTGGTGCGCCAGCACCTCCAGATCTATTGTGAGCTAACCGAGAAACCTGGCAAGCCCGGGTAACTGTTTACACTTGATGCACTTGAATGCTGCCAAACCACCACTGGGTGGTAGCAGGTGGGGTTCAGCGTTGGCAAACTGATAAGCACATTGACCTGGACACAAACAGCTAGCGATCAATCCCGCAGGCAATGAACCACGCAGGAGAGGCGAGATGCATTGAGGCATATCGGAAGAATTATTGGGTTGGCATCAGGATGAATCAGGTGGTGTGAGAGCCGGAAAAATGTTCAAAACTATGATCCGCACTGGATTCTCAGGATCGATGAGGTGGTGAGCACAGCGATGTACAGTACCTCTGTTACAGCATCGCATCAGGAGGTAGAGGAAGTCTTTGACTACTGGAACACTGAGAAATGTGTTATATAACTACAGAATCAAACCTAAGTGCAGATTTCATATACTTTCATGTCTGTTCATGCACCAGACAAATATATCATCCTAGCACCTCATTTGTGTGAGAGTGGCTGTCTCTTACGTGCCTTTTCCAGTCCTTTGACATTTCCAAAGATCAAAGGCTCAACAGATATATTTTATAATTACAATGAGGTCCAAAAAATAAATAAATAAAAATAGAAGCCACAAGTGAAAGCATTGCACAATCATTTTCATTAACTTATGCATTATATTCTTGAACTAACAATGGACAATACTTTAACAGCATGTATTAATTGTTAATAAAGTTCATTTATACATATTTCAACATTTTATTTAATAAATTATATAAATTAAATATAATATAATTCTATAAAATAAAGAATTTGAATTAAAATGATCAAATGTTTGGGGTCAGTATGATTTTTTTTTTTTTTTTTTTTTGTCTAAAGAAATTAATAGTTTTATTCAAAAATTCTTATTGAAACAAGGATTTTTGTTAGTAGTGTTTGAGTGACCAATTAGAAGACATTGCCTTTCATAAATTGCCAGAACAGATCTGATACAGCTAAAACAGTGCTTAATTGCCTATGGCAGCAATATCTGAAGATATGACAGTCCCCAGTAATTATGGTCATGTCTTTGTCTCTGCTCTTGGACGTTCCGTGATCCATTGCATCTCAAATATGGTTTAATGTCAGCCAAATCCAAGCTGAGAGCTTTATTTGTTGTTTTTGTTTTTGAATGAGAGGAACGCTTTGTCCCTTTCTAAGATAAACTAACTGATTGATTAAATTACCATCCAATCATGGTAATTTAGGATCCTGACACATCTTGTTGAACGTGGTCCTAGCCAGAGATGCTCAGATAACCACTAGCTCGTTACAATCCTTGATGGATCTCAGCAATAATTGCAAGCTGCTCCTGGTGACAGCTTCTATGTAAAATTGCTGTTGACTTTAATGCAATTGCTTTTTGCTAACAAAGTGACAAAGGTTATTCTTAACATGATATGATGTGATAATTATTCACAGATAAATATTCGCTCCACTTTACCATCGAACTGCATGCAGTGACAAGTGTGTGCGGGTGTGAAAGTGACAGAAAAACTGTATATAGTCATCAAATGAACATCCACATCTCTAAACATAAAGTCTGATGTCACTTTCAGAGTTTACATATATTATATCATTTTAAAACGTACCTGCTATAAATTAATAATGAAAAGAAATAGTCACAAAAATAAGTCGTAAATATTTTGTGCTCAACTAATAATACGTTTAGGATTAGGTTATCGACAACTACCTTGTGATATGATATCATCATGATACATATGTCACAATTCAATGCATTGCGTATCATAAAATCATAAATTGGATTGCAACTGAAACTACATCAAACACATGAGACCCAGTAGAACAGAATCAATCTTTCATACCTCACAGAAATGTCTCTGACTGCGCTGAGATAAGTCTGCCAGTTTGTGCTTATTTGGATGACTTGCTTCTTCAATTATCGATCTGCAGGACATGATATGAATGCACAAAATAAAAATATTGGTAAAAGGATCTAAAATACAATATCATGACAACAAATATTGCTCTATTTATATGATTGCATCAGCACAGTCCATACTGTTACTACTAAAACTAATATTTCTCTAAACCAAGTGATGGGCCAAAGGTTCATACTCCTTGTACTAATCCTTCCAGGTTCAAATCCCATGCTAAAACACACACTACATTAATCAAGTAAAATTGCATTTCTGTGCTTACAGATGTACAACAGAAGTAAGGTATAATCTGGTTGTAATTGAGTTAGTGATTTTACTGATTTGATCAACTTGAACCTGGAGCAGTGGTGGATTTGGCTACGACTGGTAACATTACCTAAAAAGCCTGAAAATCAATTTCAGATCAATGATTTAAAATTGAGTCCCATATTAATAAATATTTCATGTACACTACTACCAGTCAAGATTTTTTGGGGGGCAATTTTTTATTTTTTTTATGTTCTTTAAAAGAAGTCTCTTATGCTTACCAAGGCTGCATGTATTTATTCAAAAACACAGTAAAAACAATAATATTATGAAATATTGTTACAATTTAAACCAACTGGTTTCTATTATAATATATTTTAAAATATAATTTAATTCTGTGATGGAAAGCTGAATTTTCAGCATCATTACTCCAGTCTTCAGAAATCATTCTAACATCTAGATTTGCTGCTTAATGTTTTTGTGTAAACTGTGATACATCTTTTTCAGGATTCTTTGATGAATAGAAAATAAAAAAAAACAGTATTTATTTAAAATAGAAATCTTTTGTAACAGTTTAAATGTTTTTGCAGTCAAATTTTAATACATCCTTGCTGAATAAATAATTCATCACATTTTAATACAAATATATATATATATATATATATATATATATATAGTTTATTATTTTAATAGTTTATTATTTAATATTAATATTGCACTCCAAATCCTCAATACTGAGTGTATGCAGGTACCTCAATTTCAACAGATTTGAAATCAAGGGGAAAAAAGTTTTTTGCTCTCAAGACAGAAACAAGAGCATGCATGCATGCATGCATATCCACTATGACAGCTATATATGCAATTCCACGTCTCTCTAAGAATGGACATGCTGTGAATATACAGGTGTTATTAATAGAAAGACAGTATTCCACAGCAGCCGTCGAGCATTTTAGAGGATGTATTAAGCTTTTATGTTTCTCTGCTTTCATCGAACATCCTCTCAGACAGCAAACAGGGGTCAAAACAGGGTCACTGATATCTCTAGAGGACTAGATATTCCACAAAATGTATACTGTAGCTATTGTACATTTTAAAAAAACTCATTTTAATTTGTTTCATGGCTATACAACTGATTTCTCTGTTTTTTTTTGTTTTTTTTTGTTTGTTTGTTTTTTCAGTTGCAGGTGATGAATCTACTACCCGGTTGACCTGAGTCATTTCTCCAGTGAGGGGAGTGGTAGAGCACCAGACCCCTGACCTCTCCTCAATCCCTACTGGCTTCACGCTCCAGCTCGTGAGCTTCGGAGCCCTGGATCTCTTGTCTCTCACCTCTCCTTTTTCCTCTGGACCTTGACGTGGGAACAGTGCCGTAACAGACCGCCCAATGCTGAGGAGGAACTGCCTGCTGCTGTTCCTGTGCTTCCTCTTTGAGCAGAGCTCCTGCACTCCCTTCCAAAGCAGGCCAGGGCAAGAGTGGCCCCACAGCCAGACGGGGCCATCGGCGGCAGGAAGGAATGGAGGGTCCAGAGGATTCCAGAGGGTCAAGAGGGGCTGGGTGTGGAACCAGTTCTTTGTGCTCGAGGAGTACATGGGCTCGGACCCACAGTACGTCGGAAAGGTAAGATGTGCATTTGATCGTGATTGCATTTCAGTTGCAACACTGGTTAATAACTGTAACAGCTTTCAGAAGTCATACTCTGCTGAGCCAAAGCCAGTGCCCCGATCTGTCGGCCTTTCCTTTAATTCGTTTAATCCAAACCCACTGCTTATATTCGCTGGTCTAAATTAATTAACACATTCTGTTCCATATTAAAGGAACTCGGAGACTCAGTTTCTTAACATTGCTTAAGATAAACCAAAAGCACATAGAGGGCAATCTGCCACTATATTTTTATTACATAGACATGTCAATAGGTGCTTTTTTACCATGACTTATGAGATAGTTATGCAACAGCCTACTTCATTTGAAATACTGTAACAGTGTTTGATAAACATAAAGGAAATTTAAATCACTGTTTTCAGAAGTCATAAAAACTCAGTTTAGTAAGACCAGGAAGACAGAATCAACAAATTTGGTCTCATTCACTAACCATGCATACAAACATATGTGCATAAAACCTGGGTGCAGCATTTTCATGCAAACAACGATTCATTTAGATTCTAAATTTAGAATCAACTCAGACCACAGTTATGCAAGCATGACTTCTGAAAAGTGAAAATTTAAAACTATATATATATATATATATATATATATGTATATGTATATGTATATGTATATGTATGTCTCAACTAATAATACGTCTTGTCTGAGTTGCATGCAAATATTAGTGAATGAAAAGTGAGCTTTTCTTTTATTATTTGCATAACTGTAAAAGCAAATATAATTCACTCTGTGGTTTGTGGCTGACTGTTTTTGTCTGTTATTCCAGAAAAAACACTTGGTATATAAAATGTTTCATTAAAGAAGAAGAAGAAAAAAAAAAATCATGTGTTTATGGTAAATATATCAGCACATACCGGGAGTGACAAAATCCAGCCACAAGACAATACAGACAGGGAAACGTTGCCATTAATTCTAATAATGATGGCTGCAATGATGGGTCAAATAATGTAATTTTTCTATTGCATTGCGTGTACATGAATCTGTCATGAGTTGAAAATGGGCTTTTAGCATGATGCACACGTTTTGGCAGAAGACATGTACGCACTGACAGTGATCTTTAATCACAAGCCATTCATATTCAGCGGTGCATTTCCGAATATGCGGTCATAACAACACAACATGAAGCTGGAATCTAATTTTCATGCAGAAAAGTGCCGTAGCCTTCCAAAGAACATCGCCTTTAGCAGATCATAACCCGACTTGATCTTTCCACACACTTATCAAGTAAAATGAGACATTTCAGTATGAATATTATTTCACGTTAGTAAGATTCATCGCTGATGGGCCTTGCCTCTGTGTCACTGTCACCTACTTTTTCCAAATACATACAGACATGTGGAGAGGAAGAGACTAAACAAATCTCCCAGAGTGAAGTTCCTTCTTAGTAGTGATTAGAGCTTTATTTTGTGCCAAATTCATCTTAAAACAGATGGCTTCGTCCCCTGCCGAGCCAAGCATGATTTGAACACCTCGCTTTATCTAACATTTAAAGAGGATTTTCCCTCTAATGAAGTATGAACTTGTGCCCTCCACCCTTTACCCAGTTTTAATGGAGCAAACCACCTGAACATCCTATATGTCACTCCGAGGAGAAGGAAATGACATATTAGCATTTGCTTAACTTTTTATTTTGAACTACTGTTAGGTTTCCTACAGGATTTTCTTTACTTTCTGCAATAGCTGTTTTATTATCGAGCAAGTAAATGTGAATTTACCAAGAGAAGTAGGAAAAACAAAGGGAAAAAAAGTGACAATGGAATGCTCAAGGCCACAACACATCAGCAACATGACTCGCATGGATACTACACCACCTTTGGTGGCGTCTGCTTTGCATACTTTTCAGAGCAGTTTGCGTAAGACATCTTAATCAGGACAATGAGCCAAAATACCAGCAAAGATGATTAGCATAATGCAAAATAAATAAATAAACACAGTAATGCCACAATGCGCATTCAATGAGTTCCGAGACCGTAGCAGATCATGGCTGGGGCTTAGAGGTAAGAGGAAATGCAAGAAAGCTTTTCTTTTGGATTGTTTTGTTTTTACCTTGAACCAGGGACTGGCTTTAGTCTATTTTGGATTAATAAATGCAAGACTCTCCTAACATTTGTTTACTGCTGTGTGACAGAGAGGGGGGGGTGTCAAAGGAATAAACAAAATGAAAAAGGAGCGGAAAGAACAATGCTTGCACTTCTTTAGGCTTCTTAGTCAGGCGTAAATTGCACTTGGGACTTTGTATTGTTTCTTTGCCATGTCCATTAACTTTATCTATCGCCGTGCAAACTGCTTTTCATTTGTGCAAGGGTTGGTATTTCTGAAGAGTGAGGCTTCTCGTAACCTGTTACAAAACACAACATAATATATCACATTTATTTATGGAGAGACTATACAGTACATGCATTTAGCTCTTGAATGCATTTATTTATATCTATATTACTTTTTTAACCATCTAAACAATCCATATCAGAACACCTCAGCAACCACATAACAAGGTACAGTACTACAAACTAGGAGTGTGTGATATTGGGAAAAAAAAAATGCTGAGTTTGTTTTTGGGCTGGTAAACCACTAGTAGGTGGCAGCAAGTCTCTGTCTTAATGAGTGAGTCATTGAATCATTCATTCAAACGATTCATTCAAAACAGCTGATTTACAAAGCAAGTGACTTTCCCTGCGTTCCATTTGGAAGGGCTCATCCCTATCCCCTAATCCCGTCAAAGGGTTTACCCTCCAGAGTGAGAGCTTCAAAGGGTTAAAAGGTGTAGGGGACCAGACAACTGTTCCTTGAAGTGCCCTTCTGCGTCATCATCCCGTGCCCATACGGAGGCGCCGTCATCATGCAAAGAATCTGCGCAAAGGATCATGGGGGCCCGAAGTGTCCATAAGTTGTACCCTTCGAAATCCTTCATTCTGAAGGGCCCTTTGAAGTGGCTAGTTTTGAGCACTTTGGTTATGGAACAACACTTAAATATGGTGGCCATGATTGTTTTCACACCGAAGTGCCCTTAGGAGGGCGATATATCTCGTTTGGAACGCACCATTTGTGAAAGGATCATTGAATCACTGACTCAAATGTTTTGTTAAAAAAAAATTCATTCAGGAACGAAACACTGCAGTGCTGCTCTGAGATGCACAAATGTTCTGCTCTGACTTGAATCTATTTTCTGTTTTTTTTTTTTTTGTTTGTTTTGTTTTGTTTTTTTTCTTCGAAAATGTAAATCAGTCAATATTAACTTCTTGTTTAACTGTTGTATAAAAACTATCACATTCACTCACACGCTAATGTTCAGGAAGACGACTCTGATGTTTTGATGTTCATTTTGATTTTTAATTAATTACTGAAATGTTGCTAATATAATTTCTGCAACTTTATCAAACAGAATTATACTAATAATCAACTGAAACCACAAAACATCACAGAATTCATCAAATCCATTGCTTTCTAATGTTTGTGCTGTTGATTTCTGTCCAAAATTATGCCACTTCTTGGAAGATGATTTCAGCAAGGAAGTAGCTCTTATTAGTCAAAGGTGTTTAACAAAAGACTGGAAGGTTAGACAACAATATTGAGAATGTATGGGGAAAAAAAAAACAAAAAACAAACAAACAAACAAAAAAACAGTTAAACAATATTCCCAAGAAAACATGCTTTGTTTGAATAATTTCAATTAGAGAAAAGAGAATTAAAGAACCAAACTGTCAGTTTTCATGCTAGAAATTCATGTTAAAATTCATCCATCTTTAAAAATTTAGAGTTTAATATTTTATCCATTACAACAAATACCATTTAACAGGGACATTAAAATGCACTGCATAACAGAAATAACAGGACTTGTTGCAGTGCTAGACAGGAAATTTTGGCAGTGGAGACCAAACTGATATCTTATTTTATAAGATAACATTTTTGCAAGCATGAAATATTCATTCCAAGCAGAAGAGTTGATGGATTGACACATAATATGCAACAGCAGGCGGATGTACTTTTTTTCTGTATGCATTTATGCAAAAGCTGTGAGTATGAGAACATCACAGCCTCCAGATACTGGTGAAACTCTACAACACATCAGCATTTTATTGCTTATTACAGAGGAATAAAAGCCTCATTGAGCCTTTGGGAATACCGTAACAAAGCCTCAGTTCCGCAATTAAATAATACGCTACTGTCCTCTGTGTTGAGCAATGTCTGTTCGCAGGAAAAACCGCAATCATTCGGCTGACTGTAAATCAAGTTCTCTTTCTTTTCCTCTCCCTGTCCTGCTTTAGCCTTTCAATCACCATTAAACCCTCCTCTCGCTGTCACTTATGACCACCCACAATTCACTTCTTTCTTCAGTCATCTGAGCTAATAACATAATAAAGACTATACATAATCTCAAAGACACAGGTCGGTGAGTTTAAGCAACTTTATAATGTAACATTATTTACGACATCATTAGCCAAAGTGCCATCACTCAGCCTCGCATTCTAACCTTTCATATCTGATAGCTGTAATTTTAAAAAGCAAATGAACCAATATACAAAAGTAATTTGATAGGATGTGTATCTCTGTGTCATTTTATGATGTTTCAAGTCAACACGAAATCAAAATCGACCCCATTTACTTTCTTAATGCATGTTTCTGGTCTTATTGTGCATGATTCATTGAAGCACATTATTCCAAAGGGGAAAAAAAAGTATTTTTAATGTTGCATGAAAATTTAACTTGCTCCGCCTCTTAAGCAATCATTTTCAGCTATCATGAATCCCTCTAACTTTTTAACCCCATCCTTACAACCACCTGTCTTCATTTATCCTTAATGACCTTTAAAAAAAAAAAAAATCCAGTCAATTTCTGATGAGAAAAAAAAAATATTTTTTTTAAGTATTAGTATTATAACAAAATTTAAATGTACATGTAGCTAAAAACATTCTTAAATGGGCATAAACAGATATTAGGTACAATAAAATGTTGATTTATTTGTACCGAAGTATTTAAAAGTAAAAACTTATATTTTTTTCTTAACTTTAAAAAAAAATGACTGTTGAAATTAAAAGACAGTGGAGAATTTTCTCTGATGTACAAACATCCATTTAATACCAATTTCCTCAGTGTCCTGATTGTGTCTCTAGAACTATGAATCCAATATTCTCAAATTTATGGCCTGAATTTATTATACCAACAGTTGATTTTCTAATAGTTTGACATTTGAATATAGTTGTTTATGAAGTCAAGTCAGTCTATCATCAGCAGTGATTAAAATGCATTGCTGTAGGTCAAGACCGTTTTGGTGACTAATGAAATGTCTCTTCGCAAAGACAAATTATCATAGTTATGACCAACTACACTGGATTGTCTTGTAAACTGAGCAAGATTTAAGTCATGATGACCTGCAGAAAAAATCTAAATGAAATTGCAAGTATCATAATTGCACTAGAAAGTAATTGAGTAAGAGTACACGCATTTATTACTCAATAACATTCAAGTAAAAGTAAAGAATTCCCCAAATAACACTACAGTATTTACATAAACCAAATATATACTAAAAGTATCAAAAGAAAGTAATTACTCAAGCTCAAAGTAATTTTAATGCACACTTTATAAAGCAATCATCCTATACACACACGCATGGACTAACAGGGATAGAGATATTTAAATACATTTACACACCTGAAAATTTTGTTTCACTCGGAAATATGTCAGTTTATGGCTGCAAACGGCATTTCATATTGACTGTAAAGCAGAGGGAGCTTCTCAGAAAGTTAAACTGGATCACATTCACCTCATATCTGAGGATTTCAATCCCAGATGAGCACAAACGAATCATCAGGAGGCCCAAGCGGATCAAGGGTTTATACAGTGTTTACAAAGACGCAACCGACTGGGCTTTTTCTCTCTGTGTGTGTGTGTGCGTGTGTGCGTGTGTGCGCGTGTGTGCGTGTGTGTGTGTGTCCATCCCATGGCAAGCTTTGGTGAGAAAGGCGCAGGAAACTGCGTACAGGGAACACAGAAGTGGATCCGTGCCCTTAACAAAGAGCCTGATAAATGAAAAATCACTCAGTCTAAAAGAGATGTACACTACGTTGTCTGGGAAAATTTGAGATGGGTATTTACAGACTCAATCCAATAATGTTAGCTGGGAGAGCTGCTCCAGATCTTTTGAAGTCTTCCCATTCTCAGAGGTTTTTTTTTTTTTTTATTTTTACCTGCAGTGACATCATCTTTCATTTATCTTCAGCCTCTCTCAGCACAATCTGTTCATCAACTGCTATCCAAACAGCCCTTTCAACAAACCATTTAGCTTCTACACTGCTGTTGGCTTCACTGTTGTGCTTTTTTTCTTAAAGGAGCAGTTCACCCAAAAATAAAAATTTGCCTTGGAATTTCAAACAGTTTTGCTGTTGAACACAAAAATATTTTTAAAGAATCTAATGTTCATTATTATGCAACAACAGTAAATATTCTGAGAAATATCCAGCAGTTAATTCAACTATATTGCATGTCTTCTAAAGATACAAACAGGCTTAAATTTAAGTTGTCAGTACTAGTTCGGCGAACATTTCCCTTTAGAAAAACTTTAGAAAATGCTTCCATCAGAAAGGTCTCTCATTTGAATAGCATAATGCATTTTCTAGAAAGGCCATCCATTTTACAGCTTGTTTACGTGAGCTCTTTCTGGCTGACAGGTCGACACTCCCATTGTGTTATTGACACCCACGTCCACCTCATCTCTCCCCACCACCTATTCTCAGATTAATTCCTTGAAACGACTGTGATCTCATCTGTCTGAGACAACCTATCATTAGCTCTCAGATTGTTTCAACATAACTTATGAAGATATGGCTCTGTGCAAGAGAGTTTTACCAGAAAAAGGATGCAGAAAAAGAGAATTTGTTTAAACAGAGATAAGCACAGATGAATGGTGCTACACTGCATGATATGAAATCACAAACTGAGACTATACTTCTTTAATATATGCTTATGGTGTTAATGTAATATACTGGATTTGTGTAGGATTTACTTTCAAATTATTTTCACTTAAAAAAAAACTGCTAGTAAAAAAGAAACAGCAAGTAACACATTTAATTAAACACGAATTTTGAAGTGGAAAGACTGAAATAAATAATGTTCCTGTAAAACACTCTCAAATAATCTTTGTTTTATTTACAACTTTAAAAAATACGTTTTTAAAGTGTACAAGTCATTTAAAATTACAAGCTATAAAATAAGAATGGATTCAATAACTGGATGAGGTTAAGATGATGTTCTTGGTGAACTTGACCTTTAGCCTCATACAGACAAAAAAAAAAAAAAAAAAAAAAACTCATCAAAAATTGAGTGCTGGTAGTGTTTCGAACTCAATCTAGTATGAAACACCACTTTTCAAAATCCAATCAATTCCCAAAGGATAAAATCTAGTGCTGCCCTACTTTTGTCTCATTGAATATTTAATTTCACTCAGAAATGTCACATTACAGAAGTAAAATGGGTTAGGAACATTGTTTCATGTTGACTTTGAAATGAATGAGAATAAGTTTTATATTCACAATTTATATACAATGTCATCCATCCCTTCAAATTAATGTAGCTGTTTAAAACTGTTCATAAGCTAAATGGTTAAACCAGCCCTTTAAATGTATAACAAACTCCATAAATACACAGCAGCTGCAGCGAGAGTTCCATAATGCAATCACAGACCGCTCTCTCCAGTAATCAGCGTCAAATGACCAGACAGAATCTCTCCATTGACCTGTACACTAATCAAGGTTACCATGTACATAGACCCGGCAAGACACACTGTAATTATCCATTCACTCTCTTCACCAAGCATATCTAAAGCATTAACAGAGGTTTTGAGTACCATTGCCATGGATCACTTAACTGGGCTTATTTATGGTCAAGCGCACCATGCGCTATCTATGGATGCGTTCCTTGTAAAGACTGACATAGATATATCAGTGAAGTCCTAAAATTAACTTCTTATATTTGTACTTAAATTAGACAATTGTGGTCATGGGTATTTATGCATTAGGCTGTAGAACCTCATTGCTGATGAATGATTGTTTTTTGCCCCAAGTCCCAATAAAAGAAGAGAGATAATTCTATACCAGCATGCTTACTCTAATACCCAGAATGCAACAGCACACTTGAGTACTCAAGTAATACTTGACCTTGCTGGGATCAGAAGTGCTTCTTCTGCACCAAATTTGTTCCAAGCCAGATTGAGCCTCTTCTGAATTTCTCATCTAGGGTTGACCTTGCAGGCTGATAGCAAACAGCAGCAGATAATAATGGATTTTGCACTGGAGAGCTTATCTTAAACAGGCCATTTTTTACCTGTGTGTCTCACAACATAGCTTGGTTAAAAGAGAGGTCAGCTTTACTGTGTGCATTTAATGAGACTCGAGCGTGATTGGAAATGTGCACCTGATAAGACTGTTTACAGCCCTATAGTGTGATTAACGGCAATGCTGTGGAGATGCCATGCTACACACAATGCTCGGGCTCAAACATGTCAGAGAATGAGGCACTGCTTAAAAAGAGTGTAAGCACACTGCAGTTGCTGCTGCATTGGTTATTCTCGAAACCAAACTTGGGCAAGGTTTTCTAAAGAGACAAGTATTTGTAAATGTAACTTCTCCTAGAGCATTTACGAAGAATCCACCAAACTCAGCTCAGACTGTTATGACTTATTATATTTTCTAACTGGATGGATAGATGGATGGCTCTTTAGAATATATGAATGGATGGATGGATCCTTAGATGACAAAAGATAAATGAGTGGATGGAATGAACAAAGTATGAAGGTGTATTTATATACAATATACAATAGACGGATGGATGGATGGATGGATGGATGATCAGAACCCTATAGATTTCCACTGAAATGGCCTTATTGTACACAAACGAAACGAAAATGGATGGATGGATGAAATGTACAAAGTTTGGATGGATGGATGATACAAAGTTTGAAGGTTTATTTACTGGATGGATGGATGGATGGATGGATGGATGGATGGATGGATGGATGGATGGATGGATCTTTAGATGGCAATAGATGGATGGATGGGTGGATGGATGGATGAAATGTACAAAGTTTGAAGGTTTATTTACTGGATGGATGGATGGATGGATGGAACATACAAAGTTTGAAGGTTTATTTACTGGATGGATGGATCTTTAGATGGCAATAGATGGATGGATGGGTGGATGGATGGATGAAATGTACAAAGTTTGAAGGTTTATTTACTGGATGGATGGATGGATGGATGGATGGATGGATCTTTAGATGATAATAAATAAATGGATGGATGGATGAATAGAATGGGCAAAGTTTGAAGGTTTATTTACTGGAAGGACAGATGGATGGATCCTTAGATAACAATAGATAAATGGGTGGATGGAATGAAAAAAGTATGAAGGTGTATTTATTGGATAGATGAAGGGATCCTTAGATTACAATAGACGGACGGACGGACGGATGGATACTTACTTAGATGACAACAGATAAATGGGTGGATGGAATGAACAAAGTATGAAGGTGTATTTACTGGATGGATGGATAGATGGATGGATGATCAGAACCCTACATATTTCCACTGAAATATTCTTATCATAATAGATAAACAAACGAATATCCTAAATAAATGAATAAAAATGCTAAATAAATAAATCATCACCCCCCCAAAAAGCGAACAGATTTCCACATATCTGCATATATGTATGACATATATTTTCTTTAAAAACAAAAAACAAAAAAAAAAAACACTCATATACATCCACTGAAAACTATACTGTTACATTCAGGCTGTTATGTCTTGTCTAAAAGACTAATGGGTTCTTGTGGCTCATGATCAAAATATAAAAATAAAAGCCTACAGACTTCCAATGAATTGTTCTAATTGTCACAACACCAACTGTTATCAAGCTACACCTCTCAAAACTGGTATAAATTTGTTCTGCCACATACTACATCTTTTATATATTTTTAAACTAGTCTGGTTCATGGTTTTAGTGGAACATACAATAGTCCTTTAATTTACCTATACTTGGGGCAGCTGTGGCCTAATGGATAGAGAGTTGGACTTATAACCCAAAGGTCATGGGTTCAAGTCTCAGGTCCGGCAGGGACCACGACTGAGGTGAGACCCTTGAGCAAGGCATTGGCTGCCCACTGCTCCGGGTGTGTGTTCACTACTGTGCGTGCACTTGGATGGGTTAAATGCAGAGGACAAATTCCGAGTATGGGTCACCATACTTGGCCACACACCAGTTCCCTTTCCCCTTACTTCTATTGAAAACGTCTATCCATTCATCCATACACTACCATAATGCAGTACAGAAGTCCTCAGAATATACAAGGGAAATGTAGCCTTCAAAACTCAATGCTTGTTGTCAATCCAACATTCAAAGTTTGTTTCATGTAACTGTTCTAGTTACAATTGGTTTCTATAGAAAACATGTTATTCAATAGCTCTAAACATGACAGCTCCTTCATGTCCATGTGCAGCACTCTTCACTATGCAATCCTTCATAACAGACACTGTGGAGACAAAAAAAATGCCCTCAATATTACAGAGAATCCAGTTTAAAGGTTACTTAATCCAAATTCATGATTACATTTGAAGAACTGTGATCCAAAATGACCATAAAATGGTGTCAGTTGCATGCAGGAACAATTAGACTGCAGTAACCTCACCCTCCCAAAGCTCGTGCCGTTTAGCTCACAAAAACCTGATGCCAAACTAATTCTGCAGATGTGAAGTCATTTGTACGGATAACTCGGCCCAAATTATGCATGTGAAATGCTAGCAATACAGAGGCCCATTCTGAATGCATTTAGAAAAGAAGACATTTGCAGTGTTAACGTATGACACAGATGACGAATGCGCTGGCGCAGATTGGTTAAGGAAAAAGGGAATAATGATGTCATTTATCTGCACTGCCAATATTACCTTCCACATATTTTAATCCAACTTTTATAATAATGAGATTTCTGCTTGAAGTGCACCAAAGATAGTTAAAAAACGCTAATGTTCCTAGCAGTATTGCTCGCTCCTTGCATTGAGGCCAGATGAATTCAGAGTGAGCTGATATCACTGGCTTGAAAGTAAAATTGCTTTTTAACACGTTTCCTTCAACTTGTTCATATACCTTATTAATATTTTGAACTATGATCCATATTTCTGGCATAATTTAGATATAGGCGAGGGAAGACGACGTGTTCATCTGTCATGTGTAGAAGCATTAAAGCTTGGCTATCTTGCATCAGCTAATTAATTGCAAGCTGGTACTTTTTATAAATTGCACATTATTAAAATGCTAAATATGACTGTGACAACCAGGCTAATTTGTTGCATGTTCGCACAGATGACACTGATGTCAGCCATCAGTGAACACAATTATAATTTTTATGGTAGATGTTGCGCAGAATATCATGTACACTACCATTCAAAAGTTTGGGATATGTAACATTTTTTAAATGCATTTGAAAGAAGTCTCATGCTTATCAAGGTTACATTTATTTGATCAAAAATAAAATAAAAACTAAATTTTAAAATGTAATTCATTCTTGTGGTGCAAAACTTAATTTTCAGCAGCCATTACTCAAGTTTTCAGTGTCACATGATCCTTCAGAAGTCATTCTAATATGCTGATTCACTGTTCAAGAAGCATTTCTTATTATTAATACTGAACACAGTTGTGCTGCTTAAAATATTTGTGAAAACCATGTATAGAAAGTTCAAAATAAGAGCATTAATTTGAAATAGATTTTTTGTAACATCATATTTCACTTTTGATTATATTTATTTAATTTTCACTGAAAAAAAATGTAATTTAAATATTTAAATCTTAATCTTAATTCAAAAAAGCAAGCATTATGATACTTAGTAATTTACAAACCATTACATATCCTGGAAAGACAAAATTTAAGGTCACTTCTGTTTTTTTGTTTGTTTGTTTGTTTGTTTGCATGTCTTTTATGCACATATTGTATTGTCAAAAAAACAGACTTTCATTAAAATATGAAAAAAAAAAAATTCATCATAAAAATATGAGTATGGTTTTAAAGCTATAAATCTAAATAATTTCAATATTTGCAAATTATTCAAAAAAAAAAAAAAAAAAATTAACCAATTTTGCCTTCCCCTAGTTGTGATGTCACTTCCACCATGACTAACAATTTTGCTCCTAATATGTTTTTCAAAAATTGGTGTACTTGGATACCAAGGCGACAACAATGTTAAACAGTGAAGTGTTTGAGATGAAATATGAGCCAATAAACAAAGAATCATGGTAAATGTAAACAAATAGAGAGTAAAATGTGTAGAAAAATGTAAAGACATTGTCTAAAAGTTCTGAAGGGAAAAGTGCCCATTGTTAAATAAATAAATGAATACATACATAAAGGGACAGTTCTGTAAGAAAATATTGATTAAAAAAAAAGCACAGAACAAAAACTTTTGTGCTCTTCTGTTTTGGTTGTCATCACAGCACATCCAGTAATTTGAAAAGCTACTATCAGATTTGTCCTTTGAGCCTGATGGACTTTGATTGTTTGTTTATACGCAGCTTTTCTTTTGTTCTAGTTGTTATGTAAGTGTGTTGCTGCAGTTTTGATGCGGAAGTACAATGTAGTATTCCTTAATTGCTTGTGATTAGATCAGCCGTTTATCCACCTGAGACTGTCTCCATCTGTTGGGGCTGGTGTGTTTGTTTCATAAAACACACACACACACACACACACACACACACACACACACACAGAGAGAGAAGCACGCCACATTCACTCCAGAGTTAAAAACAACCTCAAAAACTCACGCTTCTCTGTACCACATAATCAAACTGTACGACAAACTACAGGAATGTGAGACCGCTTTCACAGTTTCCAGTGAATCTGCACCCCAGAGCAGCAGAAATGTGACAAACACAAAATACAAACACTATGGCTAACACGGTGTCTGCCCCCATCGCTCAAAAACACACATACGCTAACAAAACAAACACAGACCCGCTTCTCCTGTTTTTGTCAACACTACAGATGTGAGGATCTGATCTCAACATACCCATTTATGAATATTTCTTACCCAATACAGCCATTCCCACAGTGACTGATGATATTTATACAAACCCGATTCCAAAAAAGTTGGGACACTGTACAAATTGTGAATAAAAAAGGAATGCAATAATTTACAAATCTCATAAACTTATATTTTATTCACAATAGAATATAGATAACATATCAAATGTTGAAAGTGAGACATTTTGAAATGTCATGCCAAATATTGGCTCATTTTGGATTTCATGAGAGCTACACATTCCAAAAAAGTTGGGACAGGTAGCAATAAGAGGCCGGAAAAGTTAAATGTACATATAAGGAACAGCTGGAGGACCAATTTGCAACTTAAGTCAATTGGCAACATGATTGGGTATAAAAAGAGCCTCTCAGAGTGGCAGTGTCTCTCAGAAGTCAAGATGAGAAGAGGATCACCAATTCCCCCCCAATGCTGCGGCGAAAAATAGTGGAGCAATATCAGAAAGGAGTTTCTCAGAGAAAATTTGCAAAGAGTTTGAAGTTATCATCATCTACAGTGCATAATATCATCCAAAGATTCAGAGAATCTGGAACAATCTCTGTGCGTATGGCTTAAGGCCGGAAAACCATACTGGATGCCCGGGTGATACTGCCCTTGACGGCACTGCATCACATACAGGAATGCTACTGTAATGGAAATCACAACATGGGCCTGTACTTCCAGAAAGCATTGGTCGGTGAACACAATCCACTGCATCATTCGCTGTTGCCGGCTAGAACTCTATAGGTCAAAAATAGCCATATCTAAACATGATCCAGAAACGTGCAGTGTTTTTCTCTCTGGGCCAAAGCTCATTTAAAATGGACTGTGGCAAAGTGGAAAACTGTTCTGTGGTCAGACGAATCAAAATTTGAAGTTCTTTGGAAAACTGGGACGCCATGTCATCCGGACTAAAGAGGACAAGGACAACCCAAGTTGTTATCACGCCAGGTTCAGGCCTGCATCTCTGATGGTATGGGGTTGCATGAGTGTGTGGCATGGGCAGCTTACACATCTGGAAAGGCACCATCAATGCTGAAAGGTATATCCAAGTTCTAGAACAACATATGCTCACATCCAGACGCGTCTCTTCAGGGAAGACCTTGCATTTCAACATGACAATGCCAGACCACATACTGCCTCAATTACAAATATCATGGCTGCGTAGAAGAAGGATCTGGTACGGAATGGCCAGCCTGGCAGTCCAGATCTTTCACCTGAGCAGAGAACATTTAAGTGCATCACAAAGAGGAAGATGCGACAAAGAAGACCTAAGACAGTTGAGCAACTAGAAGCCTGTATTAGACAAGAATGGGACAACATCTCTATTCCTAATCCTGATGCAACTTGTCTCCTCAGTCCCCAGACTTTTGCAGACTGTTAGTAGCAGGGGATGCCACACAGTGGTAAACATGGCCTTGTCCTTAACTTTTTGAGATGTTGATGCCATGAAATTTAAAATCAACTTATTTTTCCCTTAAAATGATACATTTTCTCAGTTTAAACATTTGATATGTCATCTATGTTGTATTCTGAATAAAATATTGAAATTTGAAACTTCCACATCATTGCATTCTGTTTTTATTCACAATTTGTACAGTGTCCCAACTTTTTTGGAATCGGGTTTGTACTACTGATCAAAAGTTTGGAATAATTTAGAATTTGTAAACGTTTTTGAAAGAAGTCTCTTATGTTATCTTTTGAATGTCTTATTAGCAATGTTGAAATCATTGGACATGTTGGAAACTGTAATACAATACCATTAAAAATTGTGTGGTTTAAAAAAAAGTTTAATTATCAAGGGTGTGTTAAAATGATCAAATGTGAAAGTAAAGGCATTTTTAATGTTCCAAAAGATTTATATTTTAAGTAAATTCTTTACTTATTGCTTTAATGTTTTATTCATAAAATGAATAATGAATAGATAATTAATTCCACAAAAATATTAAGCAGCAAAAACTTGATAATAAAAACCATTATAAATAACTGAGAACATTTATTAATAATTGAGCATCAGTAATAATTGGGCATCAAATTAGCATATTTCTGAAGGATCATGTAACACTGAAGACTGGAGTAATAGCTGTTGAAAATTCAGCTTTGCATCACAGGAATAAATTAAATTTTAAAATATATTAAAATAGAAAAAAAAAGTTATTGCAAATTGTAATAATATTTCAAAATATTACTGTTTTACTATATTTTAATTAAATAAATGCAGCCTTAGCGAGCAAAAGAGACTGTTTTGTTGTTAAAAAATAATAATAATCCATATTATATCCAGGATATTATATTATATATCCTTATATATAATATTTATTATACCAAAAATCTTATATCATATGTGGATTTTTATTTTTTTTATTTTTTAAACACAATATCCATATATATGCATATACATACTGTGATTTAAAAAAAAAAAAAAAAATCCACAACATATGATATAAGATTTTGGTCACACAACACACACACACACACACACACACACACACACACACACACACACACACACGTTTCGCTATCCTTGTGGGGACTCTCATAGGCGTAATGGTTTTTCTACTGTACAGACCGTATTTTCTATCGCCCTACACCAACCCTACACCTAAACCTACCCTTTACAGGAAACTTTCTGCATTTTTACATTTTCAAAAAAGTTCATTGTATGATTTATGAGCTTGTTTACCCGTGGGGACCTCAATTTAGGTCCCCACCATGACACAAGTCCCCATGAGTCTGTGTGTATTCAGGTTTAAGTCCCCACTGGAATATAAAAACAAGTACACACACACACACACACGCACACGCACACATTTATCCTCTTGCACAGATGTCTGCCTTTTCACATCCATAAACACATAAACAGATCCATAAACACATATGCATGTGAGTTTGGAGTAAATGACTCTAGTGTCGATTTCCTCAGACTCCTTGCAGTCGTTGCACACTGGGGAATGTATTTATTTAACTGAATTGGCTGAGTGTTTAGGCCCGGACTGACTATATTAGCATGCAGGGAGTGTGCAGGAACGCTGGTCCTCAAGGGGTTTCAGTATCCTGGTGTGTAAGAAATATCCAGTCATGGAGCTGATACCAAACATGCGTTTAATTACTGGCCAGACACCATGTAGCGAACCATATGATCATGCACACACTTAAACGCAGAAACACATATGTAATGTAAAGAGCTGAGCTTATAAACCACACTAACAGATCAATGAGATCTGGTCAGGGATTTAAGAAAACACTATTAATATCAGGCAAACACATTTTTAAAAAGCTTCTCTTGATCCTCTCTGAAAGAATTACAGCTTTAATAATTACCGGTTGTGTAACCATTAAAAAGACTGCTGAAGAAGTAACTTTGACAGGTTGATTCTTCGCTTATGGCTCCGAATGATAATAGAGCCTTTATTTATTCCTCCAGTATATTAGGACCCTATTGAATCCACAGGCGGCAGACCAGGCCTCTAATTGTC
The DNA here is from genome assembly GCA_021397915.2 of Tor tambroides. NCBI lineage: Eukaryota > Metazoa > Chordata > Actinopteri > Cypriniformes > Cyprinidae > Tor > Tor tambroides. The sequence goes on along the minus strand of JAFVLL020041685.1, from coordinate 4,132 downwards.
CCTATTGTGAGAGCAGGCAAGTATTTGACTGTTGCTCTCTCAGCACCTGTTGACTGAGACAATAACATGTAAAATCCAGTGCTTATCTTTACTCAAGATATGATATTTAAGCTGAAAATAGCATAATAGAGGTCTAAGCCTTTCTGTATACTGGCACTATTTGCAAAGAAGATGTTAAGCAGATGCATGAAGCCAGAAATTTGCTATGTAACTTTCCATTTATTGAAATCAAAAGTTTAAGTAAGTAATTAAGTAATTAAATAAGTTTAAGTTATATTTAAGTAAGCTTCAGAAATTAACATTAGCTCATTAGGTAAATCACAATTTAGATAAAAAAATAAATGCACATAATATGCACAAAGTTCTATTTAAAGGAATAGTTTACCCCAGAAAAAGAAATTTTATGCTTGTACTCACCCTCAGGCCATCCAAGAAGTAAATGAATTTGTTTATTCATCCAAAGAGAGCTGAAGAAATGTATCATTATATCATTAGCACATCAATAGATCCTTTGCAGTGAATGGGTGCCGTCAAAATGAGAGTTCAGACAGCAGATAAAAACATCACAATAATCCACAAGTAATCCACACAACTTCAGTCCATCATTTAATGTCTTGTGAAGTGAAAAGCTGCATGTTTGTAAAAAAAACAAAAAAAAACAAGTTAGAAAATCGAGTCCATAATCCATAATAACGTTTCTTCCAGTGAAAAAAAGTCCATCCTCTGTTGACCACTGACATCAAAACATACAGACATAATTGTTTTGGACTGTTTTCACTTGTAAACCGTGCTTGATCTGTGCATATTTCTCTCCTGATTCAGACAAGATGACTTATTGTGGAGAAAGCAATATTATGGATAGAGGACACATATATTAGCCAGAAGCAATGGTTTGAAGTTAAAAAGGCAGCTTCTCACTTCACAGGATGTTAACTGATTGTTTGTGGATTATTGTGATGTTTTTAATCAGCTGTTTGGACTCTCATTCTGACGGCACCCATTCACTGCAGAGGATCCATTGGTGAGCAAGTGATATAATATTAAAAAAATAAATAAAAAATTCTAAATCTGTTCCCATGAAGAAATAAATTCATCTACATCTTGTATGGCCTCAGGGTGAGTACGTTTTCAGCAAATCTTTCATTTTTGGGTGAACTATTCCTTTATAAGAGGGAAAATATATATATAAAATCTTTTTTTAAAAAAAATCAAATTGAATACTATTAACTTTTTTCACTTTAAAGCACTCCTATGCAATTCAAAAAGATCCTGAAAATACCTTTAAATGTATTCAAATATTTAAATTATTACAAACATCATTCACATAGTGTGTGTGTGTGTGTGTGTATGTATATACATGTCTAACAGGTAACAAACATCTTAATATGCACTCAACCTCTCCATGCTTTATATTTCTCCTCTGCTGTTTTTTTTCTTCTTTTTATTTATGATTTGGCAGAAATTTGCATGTAAACACATATTTCTCACTTATCACTCTTCTGTGCTTGTCAGTTTATGCTAAACGTTTTGAACTTGTCATGTGTGTGAAAAAATAAGAGCAAGTGTTTCTTCTGAGAGAGTAATGAGCGTCTGGGAAGGCCGTTTAGTCCAGTGTTATATTTTTACTGAACTTATTATCAGAGAGAGAGACAAGATGTTCTCACCAGTTCTGCATGGATATTTGTGAGGTTTCTCGAGGACCCAGTCGGCACATGAATCCCTTTTGTGTAATTGATTGCTATTGTTATTCTAATTCAATTTTTTAATTAGTATCACCTAACGTTTCCACTTCTAGTTATTACTGGAGTGATTGTTGAGTTTTAGCTCTTTTGAAAATCTCTCTTTTCTTTTTCATACCTCTATTCTCTTTCTTTTCATTAATTTCTGAATGTGCAGATATATGACAATGAAGCAGTCTGATAATTAAGCTCCCTTTCTGATTTATGGTGCGCTCTAGATATTATGCAGATTGGGAAAAACAAAAGCTTTTTTAAACTTGACTGTCTCAACAACTTTGGCACAATCTTTGATTGATGCTTCCTCAGATGAGAGACATGCATATGATTAATGACACTGTACAGCACTGATATGCTATAAAACTAATGAACAATATTGCGGATTTGACTGCATTCAGATGCAATTCACCTTAATTCAAATGAAATTGGATTGAACAATTGGAATTTATGAGATAGCAAATGCAGTGTCAGTTTGAATGTAGAATTGAAAACAGAATTAAATTCATGTAACTACAGATAGTTAGATAGATAGATAGACAGACAGACAGACAGACAGAACAGCAAACCACAAAATATGAGAAGTCTGCTGTAAAATCTAGCTTGAGGGGAGGAAATCTGGGAAACAATAAAAATAAATAAGTAAAAAGGGGGATTTGGGCAAAGGGGAAAAAAAGAGAATTAAACACACAAAATACTATGCACATAGATTTAGGTCAGGTTCATCTACCTGCAGGCTAGCAGAGCAAATCAGATCCTCAGAGTTCAAATCAAAGGAAATCTTTTAAGTATGCTGATGTGAAGTCAATGACTAAACACTAAAGTTTTCTGTCAGAAATAATTACATTATAAACTTCCAGACTCTTATGTGCAATTTAAATATTATACAGGCTATTTTTATCTAAATACTGTAATCTGCCATCTACATTGATTCTTCCCTTGCAGTTATAACATTTTGTAATTTAACATGCTTCAGTTCAATTCAGTGCTCTCTTCCAGCTGAATAAAAACATATTCTGAAACAACTTGTAATATTTTGGGAAAATAAGGCAATGTTTTGCAACTCCCCTTAACTTCATAGTTAACAGTCAAATATACAACTGCAACATTTTGAGCACTTAGTGTATTCTAGATGCATATTATATATTGTTCTTTCTGTCTCCTTTAGTTGCACACTGACTTGGATAATGGGGAAAGCGCAGTGAAATACACTCTCTCAGGCGAGGGCGCTGGGACCATCTTCACCATCGACCAAATCACCGGGGACATACACGCTTTACGCAGTCTGGATCGAGAGGAGAAGCCTTACTACACGCTACGAGCTCAAGCGGTGGACATCGAGACCAACCGACCGCTGGAACCAGAGTCAGAGTTTGTCATCAAGGTGCAGGACATCAACGACAATGAGCCAAAGTTTCTCGAAGGGCCCTATACGGCTAGTGTACCTGAGATGTCACCTGTGGGTAAGAAGCCCATTAATATGTTTCCCTGACTTTTCATTCATTCGTTCATTTATGGAAATGCTACAATAAGTTTGAATTCAGTAACATTAGAAATCACGAATTAACAATGAACAATATTTTTACAGCATTTATTATTCTAGAAAAAATTTTGTTTTAGAAATAAAACTAATATTTATTATTATAATTTCTACATATTGCATTATGTAATTACTATATGTGACCCTGGACCACAAAACCAGTCTTAAGTCGCTGGGGTATATTTGTAGCAATAGCCAAAAATACATTGTATGGGTCAAAATTATTGATTTTTCTTTTATGCCAAAAATCATTAGGATATTAAGTAGAGATCATGTTCCATGAAGATACTTAGTAAATTTCCAACTGTAAATATATCAAAACTTAATTTTTGATTAGTAATGTGCATTGCTAAGAACTTCATTTGAACAACTTTAAAGGCGATTTTCTCAATATGTTGAGTTTTTTGCACCCTCAGATTCCAGATTTTCAAATAGTTGTATCTCGGCCAAATATTGTCCGATCCTAACAAACCATAAATCAATTGAAAGCTTATTTATTCAGCTTTCAGATGATGTATAAATCTCAATTTTGAAAAATTGACACTTATGACTGGTTTTGCGGTCCAGGGTCACATATATTATATTTGTTTATAATTACTAATTCATGTTTTATTCTACATGAATCTGAGCTAGTGGTTTATACAACTAATGGTTTATAAAACTTAAACAGGATTGCTGTAAAATGTAATAGTATTGTTTACCATTAGGTAAAAGGCATTTACTAATAAATGCATTTACATTACAATACATTTACTAGGCATTTACATTTGGTGTTTATTGCTTGTGTTTCTGTTGTAAGGTGTCCTTGGGTGTCCTGAAAGGCGCCATTAAATAAAATTTATTATTATTATTATTATTA
>JAFVLL020041683.1:0-13460 GCA_021397915.2 Tor tambroides | reverse complement strand
CATTTTCTTTTTGAACCTTGCCTTATACACAGAGGCATTGTCATGTTAGAATAGAAAAGGGTCCTGTCCAAACTATTGCTATAATATTAGAAGCAAACAATTTCCTAGAATGTCATTATATGCTTTAACATTAAGATTTGTACTCATAGAAATTACTAAAGTAGTCAAACCTGTTCATTAGAAGGGGGCGACCCAATACTTTTGGCCATATAGTGTATTTCATTAACACCTAAAGTTGTTACTTCCACCTAAAATTTCCCTTTGTACCCTCTCTTAGGGTCCAAGAGATTCCGAGGCGGATGACCCTGAGAAAAGGGTTGAGCAAAAACCTAAAACAACCTTTGACCCTGAGCGGAAGGAACTTAAGGAGACCGAGCCGGATGTTTTGGATAACCCCAATGGACTGCCCAATCAGAATGGACTAGATGTTGATGTTAAGGATTTTAGGTATACACTATCAAAAAAAATCAGTATTGTAATTTTAAATAAATTAATGCTTTTATTCAACAAGGATGCATTAAATTGATCAGACATTACAATAAAGATATTTATAATGTTGCAAAATATTTAAATTTGAAATAAATGCTTCTTTCTTGAACTTTATATTTTTCAAAGAATCCTGAAAAAATGTATCCCAATTTTCACTAAAATTATTAAGCAGCCTGTTAGAATGATTTTTGAATGATCATGTGACACTGAAGTAATGGCTGCTGAAAATTCAGCTTTATCATCACTGGAATAAATTACATTTTAAGTCAATATATTGAAACAAACTATTTGTATACATTGTTATTATACAGTATTTCACAATATTACTGTTTTTATGGCATTTTTGTTCAAGTAAATTCAGCCTTGTTTGAGCATAAGAGACTTCTTTCGACCCCAAACTTTTAAAAGTTCTCTTTGTTTTGCTTTCCATACATATACCTTCATTATTTCTGAAATGTATTGAAGACAAACCTCTCTTTTGTTTCTCTCCCAGCCGTACTCCTGGTAACTGCCCTCCGACTGGTCCAGAGGTGGAGTTGGGTGGGCCAGAACTGGCTGGAGGTGCAGGGCCAAAACCAGCAGAGGAGTTCTCAAATGTCGAAACCCAAAATGTGACCCTGGACCCCATGGAATCTGTTTCCATGGAGACTTTACAGTTTGCAGATTACACTGGAGGCCAGCTGCCTCTTGACTCCACAGCTGCTACTGTGGGCCTGTTTGACTACAATTCCCCTCAGCAGGTGAATATCTGATGCTGCTAGCACTTTCATTGATCAAGTCTGTAATTAGAGTAGAATAATAATAATGAAAGCATGTGTGTATTTATAAATATTTGTGTTGAGTTAATTGCTATCAAAGGCCACACATGTGAAGGCTAGCTTTGAAGTAGTATGCCACAATACCGTTCAGTCTCTTCAGAAGTTATTCTGGAAAAGTAATTATTAGTCACATTTGCATGTGCTTCTAAAGCCTTGTATTTATAAATGCAAACAAATGCAAATGTTTAGTATAAACCTCATGTCTGATAAAAGTAACATGTATTGCAGCTGTTCCAGAGGCCCAGCGCTCTGGCAGTGCAGCAGCTCACCGCAGCCCAGCAGCAGCAGTATGCCCTTGCTGCAGCTCAACAACAACACATCGGTGAGTTCTAATGTAGGTATGAGTGTCCAGACTTAGCAGACAAAAGTTTCAAGTGTTTTATTTAACTTGGTTTCTTATTGGTTGTGTGTTAGGTTTGGCCCCAGCTGCATTTGTACCGAATCCATACATCATCAGCGCTGCTCCGCCCGGCACTGATCCATATGCTGCTGGCCTCGCTGCTGCTGCCACTCTAGGTGAGAACTCCTGGTTGAAATTTGAGATGGTTATGTAATATGTCCAATTTGTGCTTCAAGATAAATCTCTGATATAAGCATAAAATGATTATGTAATTATAAAGTTAATAGGGGATTTCGCACTGCGTAGTTCTGGGAACTCAGTTCTAGTAGCTAGCCAGCAGGGTCGTTTCTAGAGAACCAATTTCTCCCTCGGGCCGTTTTCCTGGTGGCATTTGCACCGGCAGCAGGAGCTCTGAAGCGGCTAACAGCGTCATCTTTATTCAAGCCATTTACAAACATCAACAACCGGTGAATGGAGGACACCATGACCGTAGATGTTTTTGTTGTGTGTCATGGGTTTTGTGATAACGGAGATGGAATGTAAATGCACAATTTACATGATTTAAAAGAGCAAATCTCCTATGACAACTTGCAATGTTACATATCATCAAGGCTGAGAAAATAAGACAACACTGCAGACAACAGGTAGCTAAATGCCGTTATCGCTGTTTTTCATGTTTGGGGAGTAATATTTTTACTCGGCTTTTTAAAAATGCTGGGTAGCCTGTGTTTCGAATGCATTTGGCCAGTCAGTGTACAATTGCATCACTGATAGCTCCTATAGAACTGTTTTAGACCCTACTCTGAAGTAGGAGCTAATTTAGTTCCCCCAAATGGTGTTCCTAGTTCCTGTGGAGCGAACTCGCCAAAAAGCGGGTACTTCCGCCAGTAGTTCTAGGAACTATGAAAGGTTCCTTTGTTGCGAAAGCCCCTAATGAGTCCAATAAAGTAAAGTATAGTGTACAGGCAGCTTCTCTTTGAGGTTCTGATCATCCTATTGGGATTTATTTTGTGATTATTCTGTTCAAGTATTTCTGCTTGCCAAATAAATAAATAAAAGTTATTTCAACAGAGCCTAAGCAACAAGAAAAACACTGTAACAGTATTACAAATTTTATATTCTACAGTTGGCCAATCAGTCATCCTCGCTGAATAAAATCCTTGAATAAATTCTATAAAAAACTAAATCTTACCGACAACAAACTTTTGAATGGTAGTATAAATGCCTTTTAAATGCATACCAATGCCATTTTCAATATGTAAATGTACAAATGATTTACGTTTGAAAGTGGTCTGAAAATGAAAGTGTCTTAGTGCAGCAGATTTCTTTGTAGTTGTACGATGACGGTACAGAAATGTAGACTGCATTCGACTGAGTTTCTGTGGCAGGATCGGTCTGTTGCTACAGGGTTCTCTACTGAGCAGTCACTATCTGGAGTGGATGAGAAGTGTTGCTCATGATGGCTAAGGGTTTGGACTGCGTCCTCCAAGGGCTTGAGATTTAGCTCTAGGATTGAGGCGGTCTGCTTGATTAAGCCCCACACACACAAACACACACACCTGCTTTGATGATCCTAAAGCAAAGTGCAAAGGAAATGGCTGCCGACTCGCCGTCCAGTGTACATCAAAGCCCCTGAGCCTGCTCCGAAAACAGTGTGCTTTGGCCCTTCATCTGAGAGATGACGTGCATGTTTGTGTCTTTCAGGTCCAGCTGTGATGCCCCCTCAGTACTATGGTGTGACTCCATGGGGCGTGTATCCTGCCAACCTATTTCAACAACAGGCTGCCACCCCCTCCAACTCGGCCAACCAGCAGACAGCAGCACAGTCCCAGCAGAACCAACAGCAGGTAAGAGTTCAGACCACTGATGTAGGGAATTTGCAACATACATACATTGCACTCATCCACCAATCATTGATCTTTGTTTGCCCCAGGTGATGCGTGCAGGTGGAAACCAACGTCCTCTGACTCCCAGTCAAGGACAGCAGGGTCAGCAGACAGAGCAGCTTGTAGCAGCAGCAGCTGTGAATTCCGCCTTGGCATTTGGACAGGGTCTGGCAGCAGGCGTACCTGGTAAAGGACTCTTGATATGTCTTTTAAAAGGGGTATTCACATGGAAACTATTCCTTTTTAATAAAAGTTGCAATTTGAGGTAATTGTTATGGATGCCAGCATAACAAATCAAGTAGTTTAACCACGTAATCAAACCCAGAAACACCAGTGAATTTTAAAATTGTGGTTTGTTGGCCTGAAAAGTGATGGAAAGGAAAAACATTCTGAATAGCCATGGAAAATTCAATTGTGAATATACACTACAGTTGTTTTTTGTTTTGTTTTGAAAGAATGCTTTATTCGGCAAGAATGCATTAAATTGTTCAAAAGTGACAAAGATTCTTGAAAATTGTGGTTTCCACAAAATATTAAGCAGCGCAACTGTTTTCAACATTGATGATAAGAAATGTTTTCTGAGCACCAAATTGGCATATTAGAATTATTCGCTGTCTGTGTGAACGTCCTTTAACAGATCAAACTTTCACGGTTAGAATGATGTCTGATGAAGGTGTGTTTGTTATATTCCAGGCTATCCTGTGTTAGCACCAGCTGCGTATTATGACCAGACAGGTGCACTTGTGGTGAATACAGGTGCTCGTGGTGGCCCAGTTCGACTTATGGCCCCTGCATCGGTTATCATCAGCCCATCAGCAGCAGGTACACATTTGTTCAAGGTTGCAGAGTCAACAGACACCATTAAACTTTTTCAAAATGTTGTCTTGTATTTGAATATCTTTGTTTTTCTTTTTCTTTTGTACAGTGGCTGCTGCTGCTGCCTCAGCAGGTGGGGCTAATGCCGGTCTTGGTGGTGGAGCAAGCGGTGCGTTCCGTGCATTGAGTTCCCAGCAGGCTCCTGGGCAGCAAGGGAGTGGGGCTTTGGGAGGAAGCTCTTTTTATGGGAGTGGCTCCCCAAGCTCCTCCTCACAAAGCTCTTCACTATTTTCACAAGGCTCTGCCCAGCCAGGAAGCACCTCACTTGGATTCAGTGCCAACCCATCTTCTTCTCTGGGAGCCACGCTTGGAGCAGCACTCGGGGGTTTTGGCACAGCAGGTAATGTGATCTCAAGTAAAGTTATATTGAAAATAAAAATCACTGTTATATTGCTGGAGGGCTATTGCCTTCAGCTGAAAATCTTCTTTAAAATCAACATAAAATCAGAAATTACCCATTCTGCTTTTTAAATGTTCATTCCTGGTAGCGATGCACCAAAATTTCTGCATCCTAATATATTTATTTGGAAAAGTTTTGGAGGGCCGAAATCATCAACCAAAACATTGATGTTTAATTAGCACTTCTTCAGTGGAAGTTGATGTAGAATGTGCCTTGTGTGCTTAAATTTTTATATTCAACTCACATTTTTTAAGTATTCATATTTAAATAAATAAAACAAACTTTAACTTGGTAAAAAAACAGCAATTCGGTGCATTAGTATTTCTAGAATATTTCAGAAATTATTTAAAATCTTTCATCATAATGTAATAACTTGCTTCTTCGGAAAAGTTTTCATTGGGAGTGTTGCCAAGGCTGCTTAGGAGTTTCAGTTCATGAGTCACATTACAGAAATAGGTTGTGAATGTTGTTTAATGTTTGCATTTAATAAATTAATAATAATAAAAAAAAGATTTGATTCGTGTTTAATGGTCTGTTTAGTTTGACTCTGGTTTAATCTTTGTAGTATGGTTTTATTTTGCAGTGGCTAATTCAAGTTCCAGTGGGTCCCGTCGAGATTCTCTGACGGGTAGCTCTGATCTGTACAAGCGCACACCCAGTAGCCTCACCCCTATTGGCCATGGGGGCTTCTACAATGGCCTCAGCTTTAGCTCCTCCCCTGGCCCAGTTGGCATGCCTCTTCCAAACCAAGGCCCCTCCCACTCTCTCACCCCGCCACCCTCGCTCTCAACTCATGGATCTTCAAGCAGTCTTAACCTTGGTGAGTATATATCTTTCAGTTACCTTTTCATCAGAAATCTTTAATAAATTGAATCTAATGGATGCCCAACTCTGACTCCTCCCCCTCAGGTGGACTGACCAATGGCAGTGGGCGATTCATCTCTGCGGCTCCAGGAGCAGAGGCGAAGTACCGCAGTGCCACCACAGCCTCGTCTCTCTTCAGTCCCAGCAGCCAGCTCTTCCCATCATCACGGCTACGCTATGGCATGTCTGACGTGATGCCTTCGGGACGTAGCCGTCTGCTTGAGGACTTCAGAAACAACCGTTACCCCAACCTGCAGCTCAGAGAAATCGCGGGACACGTCATGGAGTTCTCTCAGGACCAGCATGGCTCCAGGTAAAGTCTGTTACAGCTCAAGAGTGAGAATAATTAAATAAAGTGTCCAAAATGTTTTAAAAACCAATTGGATTGTGTGCAGGTTTATCCAGCTGAAACTGGAAAGAGCAAGTCCTGCAGAACGTCAGTTGGTCTTCAATGAGATACTACAGGCGGCCTACCAGCTCATGGTTGATGTGTTTGGAAATTATGTCATCCAGAAGTTCTTTGAGGTAATATGAAGCTTTTTGTTGATACATGCATCATTTTTAGTGTCTAATGAACCACACAGTTTCACACATGAGGACAGAGGGGTTGCAGGTTCAGACTTGAACCTGATTTATTTGGTACTGCACTGTGCAAGTCAAGTCACATTTATTTATAAAGCGCTTCGTGGAGTACAAGTTGTTTCAAAGCATGAAAATAGCAGTGCCAGTGTTGCGAAGTTCATCAGTTTTGTTTGAGTGTACCTGATGTCAGTTAAGATGAGAAGCATCTGCTAAAAGCCATTTATGTGTTTAGTTTGGCAGTCCTCACTGAGAAGCTGAAGGCTGGCTGGAGCGGATCCTGTGGCCATGAAAGCTTATCCCTGGCACTGCAGATGTATGGCTGCAGAGTGATTCAAAAAGCTCTGGGAGCTTTATCCTTTCTTGACCAACAACATTGTAAGTTTAAGAAAGGCTGCATGCTCACGTTAAGCGGTGGTGAAGTTACATGTGCAAGAATCAATCTAATTGGTTTGTGTCTTTTGCAGAATGAGATGGTTCGGGAGCTGACGACACGTGCAGCAAAGTGTGAAGGACTTAAATGGCACTTATGGTGGAAGTGCATTGAGTGTGTCCAGCCTCATGCTCTTCAGTTCATCATTGATGCCTTCAAAGGACAGGTGTGTCTCTACTGAACCGTGTGAAAGCTGTATGTTTGAATAGAAGGGCTTGAAATGTGTGTGTGTGTACCATGGGAACCTTTGTGATTTATTTATGGAGGGCCTGATTTTTTTTGAAGTGTACTTTTAAGAAGCACAGTATAGCAAATAAAATATCAAAAGTCCATGTCTAATTTAAAAAACAGCTAATAATTTGTTGCATTATATTTGTAGAAATATAATAATGATAGAGTATAAAAAAATGGTGTGTAAAGAAAGCTTTACTTGATTCTGTCCAAAAGTGTCAGTAAAGTACAATAAAGAATAATATTGTAAAATATTATAAAAATTTAAAGTAACTTTCCTGTTTTTAAGTATTTTTAAAATGCATTTAATTTATGTGATTCCTGTATGCTTTGCGTAATATTTTTGTGTAAACGGTGATGTTTTTTGATGCATGGAAAGTTCAAAAGAACAGCATTTATAAATGTCTTTACTGTCACTTTAGTGCATCCTTTTTTTTTTTTTTTTTTTTGAATAAAACTATTAATTTTCTGAACTACTGAACTTGAAAAAAAAAAAAAAAAAAAAACCTCCTGTCAAATATTTGTGTAACTGCAGTCTTGTCAAATTCAGTGTTTCCTCTTTAGTGGACCACACTGGCCAAAATGGCTGCAACAGTGAATAAGTAGTCTATGGGCCCCATGTTCTTATTTGAAATGAGTCCTGGGGATAGAAAGGTCTACTAACATGCATTTTGTAACCTGTCTGTGTTGCGAAAAATCTGCTTTGTCATCCAGTCGTGGTTCTAGAATGGCTTATTTTGAAGTGTATTTAAAACCTTTGTATCTGTGTATGTTTAACTAATAACTGTGTGTGTTGTGCAGGTGTTTGCTCTGTCCACACACCCATATGGTTGCCGGGTGATCCAGCGTATTCTGGAGCACTGCCTGCCTGAGCAGACTCTACCGATACTGGAGGAAATACATCAACACACGGAGCAGCTGGTCCAGGTAATTTATGAAGCAGTTTCTTTCTGTACTGTCCCAGGATCTTATCCATTGCTCTCATCAAAACCCTTTTTTCCCCCCTCTTCTTTCCCATATAGGATCAATATGGGAATTACGTAATTCAGCACGTGTTGGAGCATGGCCGCGCAGAGGACAAGAGCAAGATTGTATCTGAAATCCGTGGAAATGTTTTGGGGCTCAGCCAGCATAAGTTTGCCAGGTGCGCACAATGCATGATAAACCAGCACACAAAGGTGCACAGGAACAAGTGTCTTATTTAGGGGTCTTTATGTGTTTTGTTGCGCAGTAACGTGGTGGAAAAGTGCGTGACCCACTCATTGCGTGCCGAGAGGGCGATGCTGATTGATGAGGTGTGCAGTATGGCAGACGGGCCCCACAGTGCCTTATACACCATGATGAAGGACCAGTACGCCAACTACGTTGTGCAGAAGATGATTGATGTGGCCGAGCCGACACAACGCAAGATTGTAATGCACAAGGTGTGACTTCTGTTTTGTTATCAGTATGTCTTGTTTTCCTGTTTGTGCCAATGAATTGTGACTAAACGGTGGATGTCGGTTGTTTTGTGTAGATCCGGCCCCATATCGCGACGCTGAGGAAGTACACGTACGGAAAGCACATTTTGGCCAAGCTGGAGAAGTACTACATGAAGAACGGCGTTGACCTCGGCCCACTCTGTGCACCCCCTAATGGCATCATGTAAACCCTTCCCATAACTCCTGTAGGATGCCAGTCTGTGTGCACGCGTGTGTGTGAGCGTGTTTGTCCACACCCGACGACGTTGGGAGGTTGGGGTGGAATCACCGAAACCTTCCTCTCATCGCTGAATCATCCCCGGGTTGTTGTGACCTGTTTTTTTTTTTTTTTTTTTTTTAATAATTTAGTTTTTCTTCTCCCTTTTAGCATTTCTTCCTGTTTTCACTCTACTACCTAAATGATGGTCCTTTTTTGGCCCTGTATGAAATGAGAGAATATTTGATTTATCCCATTGTCTTTCGATCGTGGTAGGGCTTGCGCAAACACACTTTTTGGCTGCTTCGCGACACTTTTCTAACGTTGCATATTTTTCTCATAACACATACACACACACATTATCTTAACATTTGATTGCTAACACGCAGACATTTAGCATGGGAGACGTTTTTGGTCTTGCTTCTATAAACTATTTAGTGCATACTTGGTGTAGACCTTTGCATATATATATAAATATATATATATAAAACTTTGTAGTTTTTCTGGTTTTTGATGTCCAATCTGTATCTATAATCTTCCCCTGTAGTGAATACATACTTCTGATTGTATAATTGTACATTTGTAAACCTTCGCTAATGTAAATGTGGACTCGCTTCTACAGCCCTTTTTTGGTATGAGGAGGAAAAAAAAAAAGACAAAATAGAAAAAAGAAAATTTGTGCATTTCAGTGTAAATTCTCACCTCTTTGGTTGTGGTTTCTGAGTTATGAGTTGTTATATATTGTAAATTGTAATATCAGATTTTTTTTGTTGGTTTTGAAGCCCTTTGAATTATTACTGCATAGATGTACAAAGAACAGAGAAAAGTGTGCACTCTGCTTTTAGCCATTCACCAGCCACCTCTTTTTCACCTCCACTCATCCCTTTCTTTTTTTAAGATCTTTTATAGTCCCTCCCTCGCTCCGGGGCAGGTAGCAGCAAGCGCATTTGTGTGTATGTGTGTGACGCGTTCGACTGCCCCAGGTCAGAGTCGGAGGTGTGTACAGATTTGCCATTCTTTTGTCTACTTGTAAGTGATTGTAACATACTGGCCATTGGTTTTTGATTTGGAACACTCTCTGGTGTATATTTAAACAGCCTTGTGTATATTTCCTATGATTCTCTTTATGCAGGCACACTTGTAACCATAATGTGTATAGGTAACAGATGCTGTGTGTGCTTTCTGCCTGGGCAACTATTTTTTGTAACTCCAGTTGTAGATTGTCTCTAAACAATGTGTGATCTTTATTTTGAAACAAAACAATGAAAAAAATTCAAAATTTCAGACCGGTCTTTGACTCTTCCTTTTCATGTGCTTTTGTCTTTAGTACTGTGATAATTGTAGTCATGCTTTTCAGGAATCATTTGAAAAACTACTCCTGTTCAAGATTAAGGTTGTGTTTGGAAGCAATTTATTTGCTTTAGTTTGTCATTAATCAAATGTGTGATATTAGTGAAACATTAATAGCATTTTCCACAAAAGATATTTTGATGTTGAAATTTTCCTGTAGCAATAATTTGATGAAGTTTCTTAATGACATGGCCTAAGGATACGGTCTTGATGTAAGCAGATATGCTTAGATGAAGGATTCTGTTGATTTTGAAATGAGAAACTTGCATAACATCTTTCCAGGGAACACGTAATTGCAAAAAGCATACCTTGAATGCACCACAAATCTCTAGATAAAAACATCTGCCAGATGTGCAATTGTAAATCTTGCATTTTTCAAAGGCGAGTGAAAGACTGTAGCTGCAACTATAAAGTTTTAATGATTGTTCTAATTATATAAGAATATAAATATGTCCACACCACACTAATTACAATAACGAAATAGTGGAGTAATATCATTGGAATCACTTTCAGAAATGTTTTTTTTTTTTTGTAGCTGATGAACAACAAAAACGTTACCAGCGCATAAGTCCTGACTCTGACAGACCTTGACCATTTAAAGCAGCAGACGTCATAACTGCAGTGCGCTTATCGTTCTTGCTATGAATGGGCCTTAACGCAAGCTGTATTAAATTTGATAAGAATAGATCTTTGTTCCATCATACAAGTACAATGAATATTAACCCTGTAAAGCCTGCTATATGAATTAATAGAAAAGAAATCAAGTTTTTTTAAATGGTGTGGTAAACCTTTAGCCAAAATATATATATATATAAAAAAGTTTTATGTTTTGTATCATTTTTGGATCATTAGGCTTTTATGGTCCATATAGCATGATAGTGAGAATAAGGAGCTCATACTCAAGGAGGAAAAACCACCTCAGATTTATTCAGAGGTGCAAACTGAGCAAAAAAAACAAAAAAAACAATTTGATGCAGTTGCTGATATATGTCCAAAAACCAAGATGAAATTCTGATACCTTGTATGTAAATCGATGCATTTTTTATAACAGTATAACAGAGAATTTACATACAATGCAAATATCAGTTGTCACTCTATACCTCCCATTTTTATGACTAAAAGCTCTGTAGTTTTAATTATTAGGGCAAAACATATAATGCAATATAATGATCACAGAGATGTACAAATAAACATTTCTCAAAAGTCTGATGTGTCATATTAGATACATTTTTATAAATAAAAAAATTAGGCCTGTGGATTGATAAAGTAAACCTAAGCTGCTTCAATCCAGTAAATGTTTATCTTGAAAGATTACTAACAATATAGAAGTTATGATTATTAAAAATTCATTAAAGATTTCACAGCAAGATTGTGTAGATTGAGTTTTTGATACAGTAGGTTTTTATAGGGTTAAGCAAGTTTTGTAAGACTTTTTGTAAGTCCTTAATGATTTCTCAAGTACCAAGGCATTCACAGTCCATTTATTTATAACAAATCATACACATCTTAAATGCATATAGCTCAAAAATGTCTTGATTTGCAACACATAAGGGAAGCATGTGTTTATAAATGTATGACTGAGTTTTGAGCTGTCCATATGCTATCCAATATCACCAGCTGAGTGATATAGTGTGCCTAATAACTGAGCTCAGTGCATCAGAATTTCCTAAACACAGATATGTCTTGAATAATGTAGTAGTCTGAAGGTATCTCACCCATACTCATACAACAACCAGAAAACTGCCACTTTCATTCTTGTACTTGTTTCTTAGGCACCAAACACTATAAACAAATAGATCTTTGACTCATATAATTTTATGTACATAATGAAACACCACCAAAAACATTCTAAAGGATATTAAAGGTAATATTACATTCACTAGGAGTCAAAACAGTAGCATGAAATTATGTAAGCGGTATTATCAAAAACATATGTCCACCACAGACAAAATGTTGAGGGTCTCGGAAGGCTTTGATGGAGATCGCGATAAGGGAGGAGAAGGGAGAGGCACTGACTGGGCTGCAGGGGGCATCCTCAACCGCACGAGGAAAATCCACCCAATGCCCGTCCTCCTCTCACACACGCCATAGCATAGAGAAGAGAAAGAGAGAAGAGAGGAGTTCTGGTCTTCCCTGCTTCCATATCAATCAAGTCTCAACCACTCAAGTCAGAGGGGAGGAAATCACAAGAGGCCGTGTGCGCTGCTGCTGTTGCTCCTCCTCGGTCTTCGCGTGGTTTACGGGGATTTGACCGTGCCGACGCGAGACGGATGTGCCGACAAAAGCGCCTGCCCTGAAGTTGGTTACCGAACACTGAGCGAAAGGTTTACTCCTACCTAGTACCTTAAAGAGGAGCGCGGAGACGAGAGCGCCAGCCCCGTGTTTTGCTGCGTTCGGAGCACCATGAAGCTCCCGTGCTGGATGGCGCTGGCGCTGCTGCTGCTGGCGCAGACTGCACTGGTAAGAATGACACTCTATTGTGATCTATTGTTACGAGAGGGCGATTTACCGCCGGGCACACACGCTCACAACATGTCCAACATTCACATTCGGGATTATGTTCGTGTATGCTTGCGGTAATCTTTATGAGAGAGTGTGAATTGTAAGGTCATTAATTAGGCGACGGTGGCCGTGTGCTGTTCGGTTGTAAATCTTGGACGCGACCCACATTCTCTCGGCTGACCGCAGACAGCGCGTCTCTGGCGGCCTGGGGAGCGCTGCAAGTGGGCTGGAGAAAACTCTGAGCTGGGACCTAGAGCCAGCCACAACGGTGCGGATTTCTCCTGGGCACCTTTGCCTTGTTTGGCCATTTTGGGTTGGGTGGGTTGGTGGGTGTGTGTTGGTGTTGTGGGTCAGGGACGCACCGTTGGTTTCCTTTCCCGGTTGTCTGATTATGCTGGCGTGAAGCTTGGGTGCGTGCGTGCGTGTGTGTCGGGATAAACTATAATTAACGCGTCGCATCTAATTAGGGTTTAATTGCAAGCCCTTTGTCCCCCATGTTTGCCTGTCGGTGGTCCCTCCACACGTACCGTTCCCTTTGTGGTCAAGAGCGGTCGGTGGGTTCCAGACATGGTCGGTAATTACAGCAGGGCAGCATTATAATGGGTTGTAGCGGGTAATAGGTGGAGGTGTTGGCTGAGCTTTGAAAGTGTCGCCGATCGGCGGATGATATTGGCCGGAGATCGCCCGAGGTGGGGTGAGTGGGGTGTGGAGTAGTGATGGGTCGTTCTTGAGCGATTCGTTCATTTTGTACGAATCTTTAATGTGACTCGGGAAGAACGAGTCGTCTCGGGGAGTGATTCGTTCAGTCGCGCATGCGCAACATCCTATAGGTTCTGCACTGAATTAGTTCACCTGTTTCGAGTCTTCGGGTTTTTCGAGTCGTTCGTTCATCACGTGACAGCCCCATACGCGTAACCTATGCAGTCAGAGCCGGAAAGAGAATTGATTAGTTCATCTCTTGAGTCTTCGGGTTTGAGTCGTTCGTTCATCACGTGACAGCCTCATAAACTAAACC
>JAFVLL020041682.1:0-35392 GCA_021397915.2 Tor tambroides | reverse complement strand
TCTGACTCCGGGCTACTTTTACACTGTTGCCGGGGGTTATAATGCAAGTTAGCGGTCCTAAATTCACATTAAACCACAGCTTCATGGGTTTTTTTTTTTGCTCTAATTTATGTTTGGTTTTGTGCTGGTATTGGTATATTTTGCATGCTAGTGATAGGAATCGATCCCTTGACGTGATTGGTTATTGGTTTGTGAGGTAGCAACCCAAGGGCTGTTTCAAGCCGCATTTCTGGGACTGTCATTGGGAAACTACAGTTTTAAGGAGAAAATACTCAGCAATGGTGTTGATTAATGGATTGGCTCATGGTTTGTCTAAAAGCATATTAAAAACACCACATAGATAAATAAACAACATAAAAAACTTGATTTTGACTACAGGGGGACTTTAAAGTATGTTGGTTCAACATTGAAATTTTGATGTAAGCTGACAGCACACGTGGGTGGAGACAGGAATATTGAACTAACATTGATTTGTTGTTGATGACCACAGCATCATAAAAGTATGTCTTTGCAGAATTCTAATGAGTTGAGTGTTACTCAATCAGTGGAGCATTTTCAAACAATGATGGGCATTTTCAAAATGATTAAGAAACACGCATTTTTGTCAAGAGATAACAAGCAATTGTGGTCACATGTTGGTGAAATAAGGGTTCTGCTCCTTGCCAGTGGAAACACGAGCCAGTTCTGAACGAGTGCCACTCAGCACCAGTCGAAAAGTGGTCTCCGAAAAATCTTGGGCTGGTGCCCAGATCCTGTTTCCGAACCAGCCCCAAAACCTTGCTGGTCTCGACCAAGGGAACCTATCATAGGTAGGTATCATATCGTAGGCGAAGCATCCACTATAGACCACCGTTTGAAAGGTGCAATTTTTAAAAGCAGTCAGAGTTCAGGTAAATTACAACAACATTAACAATTAAGTATTTCAGTTCAGCAGTGGTCGGCAGAAGAGATCAAGAAATAACAAGCGATTCCGGTCACAAGTTAAATAGTGTTGCATCTTCATCTATTGTTTGTCTATTCCTTTCAAGTTCATACTCTAATGAGAGTTAGCTGACATGTAGGTGCAATGTTAGAGAATGTTTAAAGTGGACCATCAAAATGAAGTGTAGGAATTTACTTTCCTACAACATTAAGCAGATTTCTTGAAGTGCAAGTGACAAACATGAGCAAGAATGTCAGTTTACACACAGCCCATGTCTTACATATACTAAATGCTTGCATAGCATCTTGCGTTCTTTTCTTTCCCTTAGCACAGGGGTCTCCAAACTCGGTTCTGGACATCGGCCCTCCAGGACCGAGTTTGGACACCCTTGCTTTAGTAGAAGTAAAGGCAGGTGAGGATGGACAGTTACAGAAATGAGAAGCACCCACCTAATAATGGTGACACTAATTATATGTTGAGATGTAGTCAACAGCATGATTGCCTGACCGGGGATTTGATGCTCTCCAGTTACTGCTTTTTCAGGTAATCATTCATTTTCCTCAATTAGTATTAAATGTGATGAATGTAGCTGATCTCCATTCAGTTTTACCGGTTTCCACTTAAACACAATCACAAAAAACTACAACTTATGTTTATGAGAAAGTGGCAGTAGAGGCCATTTTGTGACATTTAAAGAGATTAAAATCTAAATAAGGTGAATCTACAGCTTATTATATTATTTACAGACTAATGTTCCCATCCCATACTTTTTCCTGTGAGTAATGGCCGTAACTCAGAGGTGGTTTTCAGTGATCAAAAACATTCATTAGCTGTTAATAAACTCAGCTGAAGAAACTGGACATCCCTGCCCTTGTGCTTTTATTTATACATTTTTTTTATCGTAGAAATTGTATTGATATTAAAGTGTGAATAGGTTTGAGCTAATAGATTAAACAGAATTTAATACTGCTACAATCATATTGGAATGTTTTTGTGTTAACTCAAAAAATGAATCATATTGTGTTTAACATATTAACATTCCTGAACGTGACTGTGTATGACAAACTAATTGACTTGCTCTTAGCAACATTATGATTTCTTTTTCAGTTTCAGGAGAACCCATAGGAAAAAAGGCAGTAGTCTGATGTAAGCCAGCTTTTAAAACTTGAACCACTGGACCACCTGTAGTCTGACTTCAGACTCCTGAAACTAATAATTTTAAAGGTTAAAGTGTTTTTGTCCCACTTTTATTTTTAAAAGACTGATATTTTGTATCTTTTTGTCATTGATTGTGTTAAACTGTTAAAATAAAAAAATAAACTGACTTTCTGCTGGAAAGGTGTCATGAGGGTGAATAAGTAATGAACCATCATCACTTCATAATGCTGATTCAATGACATTAGTGGGGTTTTTTGGTTGGTTTTTTTTGAACATTCAACGTTTCAACATGAACTGAGGGTGAATAAGTGATGAGCCACCATCACTTCATAATGTTGATTAAGTGACAACCATTGTTTTTATATAATTCAAAATTAACTAAAGATGCATAAGTGATGCTGAATCATCATTACTTCATAATGTTGATTCAGTGACATTACCTTTGTTGTTGCTGTTGAAATATCCCTATTGTTTCTACATTAACTATGGGTGCAAACGTGATGTTGAAAAATGCCACTTCATAACAGTGATTCAATGATATTATCACTGATGTTTTGTTAAAAACTCACCATTGTTTCAGCATTAATTATGGGTGCAAAAGTGATGTTGAACCAACATCACTTTGTATCATTAATTCAATGCAGTTAGAGTTGAGGCATCAACATTGACTTACAGTAACATTGTTTCAAAGGCTGCTTGCTATCTGGGATGAAAGCTTTAAGGAATTTAATTTGACATTTGAGAGGTTTCTGTGGTGCAGAGGTTTCTATAACCCTAGCAACTTCTGTTTTAAACAGCAGGAAGGAAATTATGTCAGGGTCAACTAACCACTCACCCCTTCCCTTCACATGCTACAAACATCCTAAAGAAAAAAAAACACAAGTGACTTTCATTTCCTTCTAAAACTGAGAAATGTGACCATAGATGACCCATGACTCAAATTTCTGAAGAATATATTACAGGTCAGAAAACAACCATTGTGCTCGAGTCAAATTTTATGCAAATTGTAAGCCTCACTTGAAAGCATATTGTGATTTACCCAACTAGTGTGTTATACTGGATCAACAACTTGGTCCTCAAACAATATTTCTATGAAACTGTCAGAGCATTAACCCCAACCTATACCTCTTAAATAAGAGACTTAAGCAACATTATTTGATAATACTGTTTGATAACCCAAACTCTAAAATCTTGTTGATAGCAAAGTTGTCCTAACAAGGACCCAGAAACCTTTCCAACTCTGGTAAATCACATTAAACTAGTTTGCAAACATATTTCAGAATATTTCCTCCATCTTTTTCTTTAAACATTGTATAATGCTCATGTACTCATTACCTTGTCTCGTTCCTATGGATGTAGTAAGTAACATCACGTGTGATTTCATGCTTGTGTTTAGCTTCCTCGGTGGAGCCGCTGGTCAAGGAACACCCCAATTAACATGAACCATTACGCCAATAAGAAAAGTGCAGCAGAGAGCATGCTGGATATCGCACTGCTGATGGCCAACGCCTCCCAGCTGAAGACCATCCTGGAGCTGGGACCCAAGTTCTCCTTCTACGTTCCTCTCATCAGCCTCATCAGCATCTCCCTCATCCTACAGATCATCGTGGGGGTCTTGCTTATCTTCATAGGTGAGAGAAACCAAACAAACTGAGAACCTAAGTTTACAGGCTTCAAAATATAGAGACAATAGTGATTTTATACATGATTAGATTTGCTTCTGTAAGACAAAACATACTGTTATTAGCAGTATCATACCCTATTGCATATAGTATTTCATATTGCATAAAATGACACATTGAAGTATAAACATCATATGCAGTGGCCCAAAAAATATATATCACCTTTTATAATATAAATACCCTTTAAAAAACACAAAAGAAACTATTTAAATTAAACCTTTCAAACTGGTAGTGTAGTATGTAAAGCAGTATTCAAATATTAAACGTCTCAAAAAGTAGTTCAACGTAAAGTAAAAATTCTCTTTACTCACCCTCATGTGTTTCCAAACCTATGTATGACTTTGTATTATGTTCTGAAGAATGTTCATGCTGTTCTCCTTCATAAAATGCAAAGAAAGCAACATAAAAACATAATAAAAGTAGTCGGTACAATTTAAGCACTTCAATCCTAGTCTGTTGAGGTCTTTTGATATGTTTGCTTGAGGAACAGATTGAAATACAAATCATCACTTTTACCAAAATCTTGCCTTGAAGATCCTGTTTGACAGCAGTGGTCACCATTCAGTTTTACTATATAGAAAAAAGCAGCATGGATGTTTTGCTGTAATAAAAATTCCATTTGTGTTCTATGACAAAAAAAGAAAGAAAAGTCTTCTTTTCTCGGTTCTGAAAGACTTGAGGGTGAGTAAACATGTAATTTTTGGTGAATTCTTTTAACATTTGGCAATTCACTCCAGTGATATGTCTACAAGAAGAACTGATAAATACTGTACGCATACCAAAACAGTACTTTCAGCACAGAAGTCGCAGAGAGGTTGATCCTACACAAATCTATTTGTATGTAATAAATATAGTTTCAGCATGAATATATCAGGTGGTGAAAGTCAATGCTGCAACACTTTGGTGATTCCCATTGGAAATTTTTACTTTTACTTTTATTTTTGTCCACATAGTGAGAGCAAGAGCAGATGAATTATCACATGAATCATATGAAGAGATTCAGTCCCAATTTGAGTAATAATCATATTCTCTGCTCAACTTCAAAAAGCCCCCAGCGTCCCATGTCTAGCAATCATTAACTGTGGTATTTCCTCAAACACAACTCTGTACTTTACACCAGAATCTGCTGTGAACACAATCATGCTCTAATTAATGGAAAATGAGCTTTATCTTTGGTATTGAAGGTTTTAGAGTAATCATGCAAGTTCTTTTGAACCTGAGCTGTGAGTAAGTGTGTGATGTTAGAGAGGTTTTGACACTTGCTGTATAGAACGATGGACACCATATAATTATAATCATTTTGTCAGAATTTTAGCCTTTCATTTTAATTTAAGAAGCTGTTAAATCAGTTTAATAACCTTTTCTTAAATACTCTGAATTACATGATGAGCTGCTGTTATTGCTCTTGTTCTACAGTGAAGTGGAATCTGAATGACACAAGTAAACACTACATACTGAATCTTCTGGAGAACATCGTCACAGCTCTCGTCTTTATCATCGTAGTAGTTAATGTTTTCATCACAGCATTTGGCATCCAAAGACCAGAGGACAAGAAATCATGAGTTTAGGATTTCATAAAATGATACACATTTGGATATTTATTATCAAACATCAACCAAGTTGTCATGACATACTCAAATGTGCCTCGATGTAAATATGCCTTATGTTTTGCAGAACCTTTTCTAGTCCCAAAATGAGGTAATAACAGCCTAAATAATATACATGTAATTTTAAAAATGCAACTGCATATAATTGTTTTATGGGTAACTGTTTAATTATGTAATTCACGTTGTTAAATTGCATCAGTTGTGAAATTGGATTGAATATTCGGTAACACTTTATTTTAGGGTCTCTTAACTAGTTGCTTATTAGCATGCATGTTACTAGAATATTAGCCATTTATTAGTACTAATTAAGCACATATTAATGCCTTATTCTACATCCCTAATCCTACCCAATACCTAAACTTAACAACTACCTACTAACTATTAATAAGAAGCAAATTAGGAATTTGTTGATGGAAAAGTCGTAGTTAATAGTGAATAAGTGTTCCCTATTCTAAAGTGTTACCGTAAATTCTAATCGGATCATTACTGAGGTTGAAAATGATCAAGACAGAGACTAGACAGACAATACCTTTCAAGCCAGAAATGGAGAGTAGCACCTCACCTCGCGTGGGACCTTCATACTGCCTACCTGATCTCTGTATCAGCTGTCTATATGGGGAAAATGGACTCATTTTATGTCTGGTTCAACACAATGCAACTCTCTTGCACACAGCACGTTTGTATTTGTTTTTACTTACAGGTCATATTTAAAGGCCTTGCTACATGAAGGATAAATTGCTTACAAAGTCAAAGAAGTCTGAGAACAAAGTAACTGCAGTGAAGAGTGTTTAAATCGGCACTTTAGCAAAAAGGATTTTTTTTTTCTTACAAAACTCTAAGTTAAAATTAAGTATCATAAATACGGCACATTTTACATGATCTTGTATTAACCCAAAGATGTAAGAAATTGAGTTGTTTTTTTTTTGAGGATTTGTATAAGAGCACCATCTACTGACTAGGTGAAATATATTGCCTTTTTCTTCGAAATATTTTTTATTTTAAATTTTAATGTTGTTTAGTGTTTTGATGTTTATGATTATTTACTATCCATATGTTTATATGTTTCTTGTACTTTTTGTACATTTTATATTGATATTGTTGTATAAATGGCCAAAGATTTCCTTTGTTTTTCACTTTTAGAGAACAGTTTTGAGTCATAAAAGAAAATTAAATCATTCAAAATAATTGCATGTAGTCATTATTTCAGTGCACAGATAAATAGTAGACCAACCTACAGTTGTCTTTATGTTCAGTATTGCACACTGGTCTTCTTCAGTCCTAAAGCTGCTGCATTTAAGGACAAAACAATCATTCTGACCTCAATAAACTATTTTTCAGCAATCATTTTTTTGCAACTCGTCAAGTGTTTGTTTTGGTTTATCAAGATGTGGAAATCAAATTCATCTCCAAGTACATTAGCAACAGTTCCACAGTTTTATTTAGTGTAATAATTTTTTAACCCCTGACAAAAAATATAGTTTCTCAGATAACTACTGTGAATGTGCCCCATTAGCAAATACGTCTGAAAGGTTTCCAGGCCAAAAGTTTTACAAAACACTTACAATTGCACTGCAGAAACAAGGCCACAAGAGTAAATTGACAATATTAATTATTAGTACACAAACCAGTACAAACATGCTGCTAGTATAAAAAGTAAACAAACAATATAAACATATTTGTTGAAATTTTAGCCCACAAAAAAGGTATTACAAAGTAACAAACTCCTAATACTCCAAGGTACTGGACTTTAAGGTTACCCTGTAGTCTTTATTGTCTTATGTGTCAAAATATTCTGACACGTTGATCTATTTGATTTGTCAAGTTTAGCCAGTTTTGCATGTGCTAAATGGCGTAGTGAATTATAAACATCCGTGTCCACATTTTACTACTATAATCTCTTGGCAAGTCCCAAGTCTGTGAGAACTGAAAGATACTGACTATAAATAATATATAAATGAGTTTGACGTCTATTTTTAAAGCACAATAAAACAAATGCACAAACAAAATGAGGGTTGCAACTAAATACTTTCAACTAAATACTTTAGTGCAAGTAGCGAGTTTGGTTCCTATCCAACTTTTCTTCAAATTAATGCGTTCCTGCCCTTGGTATTGCATATAAATGGCTATTATTTCAATGACTATAATGTTTGATCAAAGATGTTAAGCAGTAATATAAACCATTATATTGTTAAATTTAAAATTGTAACAAGAGATTCCAGATTTAGCCATGAAACCTAAAATATTAAATCTTTGGAATTCTGCCATTCTAATTCTGAATTCTAACAATAAATTCTCTATATACATAGTATGTACATATTTTTTTAAAACCTGAATTAAAATATTTTTTGATATTTTTGACAAGGACAACTGAGTATTTCAGAATCAATTGCCATGTCTAAATTCTTTTTTAAGGCAGCAAAAAAGCCATCATTTTCCATCTTCTGTGTACCAGATGAGAACGTCCCGCACTTTTCTACTAAGACCCATCGCAGCCAGACCCAGAGCGCTGCTGGAGCCTGACACCTGCTTGGACTCTGCAAATAAAAACATTTTGAGTGCTTTCAGTCTAGAAAATACATATTTTTGATGTGGGTATCAAGATATTAACAAGTTTGTGTGCTTACCACCATAGTAATACAGCAGAGCTGCTCCTACAGCCACACTGAAACAACTAAGGAAGAAAAACGGACCTGTGCAGTGCCAAAACAAAGCAAAAAATAAATAAATGATGGAACACCATTCATGCAAATTGGGTACATTTACTAGTGCATAATCACTGAAAAGGTTGACCTACTATGGTCATTCATTACATATCTGTCCTTGGGACTCGGGATTGGGACAACTGGTTCACCAGACTCTACAAAAACAAATAAAACTTGGTGGTCAAACCAAAAACACTTCAAAGTCAAGCTTAAAAACAGGCTGAAAGGAACAGTTCACCCAGCTGAAAACTTATTCACCCTCAGGCCAACCAAGATGTAGATGAGTTTGTTTCCTCATAGGAACACATTTGGAATAATTTAACATTTCATCACTTGCTCACCAATGGATCCTCTACAGTGAATCAATTAACATCTTGTGAAGTGAAAATCATTAGGCAGCGGCTATTTGCACTAAGTGTAAATAGCAATATGTGACCCTGGACCACAAAACCAGTCATAAGTGTCAATTTTTCAAAATTGAGATTTATACATCAGCTGAAAGCTGAACTAATAAGCTTTCCGTTGATGTATGGTTTGTTAGGATAGGATAATATTTGGTCAAGATACAACTATTTGAAAATCTGGAATCTGAGGGTGCAAAAAAATCTAAATACTGAGAAAATCGCCTTTAAAGTTGTCCAAATGAAGTTCTTAGCTATGCGTATTACTGATTAAAAATGAAGTTTTTATATATTTATGGTAGGAAATTTACAAAATATCTTCATGGAACATGATCTTTACTTAATATCCTAATGATTTTTGCCATAAAAGAAAAATGGATAATTTTGACCCATACAATGTATTTTTGGCTACTGCTACAAATATACCCCAGCGACTTAAGACTGATTTTGTGCTCCAGGGTCACATAGATGCTATTTAAACCAAGTGCAAATAGCGATGGATGCTATTTACACTGTGCAAATAGCATATTTTCTTAGCGACAGATACTACTTACACTAAGTGCAAATAGCTATAGATTCTATTTACACTATGTTAAAATAGCAAGATTTTCTGCTATTTTTACTACTTATTGCAAATAGTGGCAATTATCTGCACCTCAGTATTGTAGTACATTATAAAACAGTACGCGATAATAACGTATTGAGTGTAAATTATAGTTTTAATTCAAAATATTAAATGGATGCCACCTTATTGGGACAATAAAGCCCTCCCTACATCTACCCGATACGTTATTTCCAACATTTTAATTTCTTTCATTTTTCTTGAAAATAAATCCCTTTCCGATGCGATATGAAATTTGAAAAGGGAGAAAAAAAAGTTCGGCAAAAGGCAGGTTCGAACTCGGGTCGATCGCGTCAAAAAAGCACGCACCTTACCATCTACGCCGCTGAAACTACTGTTAAACAAGCGTCTTTTTTCAGTAATGACTATCCCAATCACACGTTGGTGGGCGGAGTTAGTGCAAATAGCCTCTGCCAACAAGGCGGGTTATTTGCACTTAGTGTAAATAGACACTCTGAAATCATTAAGCTATTTTTAAATGTCGCTTTCGGCCAAATAATAACACACCAAAATGTTAACATAATATTTTAGTTTAGAACTTTTTTGAACCTTTTTTACTTGTATACAGTGCTTAATCTGTGGATATTTCTCTCCTGATTCAGATGAGACTATTTTTTCCACTGGACAGAGCAATACTATAGATATTGCAATATTATAGATATTTTAGCCGAAGGTAATGGTTTTAAGTTTAAAAAAAGGCCTTGATGAAATTGATCCAAATCTGTTCTGATGAAGAATCAAACTTAGATGGCCCAGCAAATTTTAATTTTTGGGTGAACTATTCCTTAAAATACATTTCTATCACCACTATGAATCAAAAATGACATGCTGCATGGCAAAACTAACTCAATATCCTCAAAAGAATGTTGTTTTTGAGTGGTTATGGGTGGAAAATGATGACTCTGCCAACCTCTGAGTCGGAGGCGTGTGGGTAAACTGAAATAAACGTCTTCCACGTGGAGGTGCAGTGCACGGTAAAACTCTCGACATGCCTCCTCTCCTTTCTCCTGTAGATGATTCAGCAGCTCTGCCAGCCTGATACAGGTGGGCACATCCAAATCCCTGAACTAATGTTTGAGAAAATCATTATTGGAAAAAGAAATAAAGTACAAATTTTGACAGTTGGACTGTTCATCTGTATTAAGTGCTGCAGACATGATATCAAAACCCGGAAGACTAATTCACAATGGGGTTTTTCCAGTGCAAGAGTAAAAGAAGGTCTGTGGTAAACATTGCTTGACGATACTTGGTACTTTTTGTTGTACGGCTGCACACTCTCACACTCCAAACTTTATTATGTGGTTATTTATTACGAAAATGTTTTAAAAATAAAAATAACTGCTTCAAAATTTGCGTTTTCAGTAGAAGTGTGTGTAATATACGTTGTATAGCAATAAGTCCAAGTATAGTAAATTTGTGTTTTCCACAGAGCTTGTTTTACTCAGAAACCCCATTATAAAACCTCATGGGAACATCTTGATGTAACCCGTGGTGAATTAGTCTTCCGTGTCTTAGTCTTGACGTCACTGCAGCACTGCAGTTACTAAGGGTGGAGCGCTTACTTTGGAGGCCTCCTTGTCTGTCAGGATCTGTGGGTAGATTCTGTTGAGCTGCAGGATGAGTTTATCCACCAGTTCTGTATCTAGACGTTGGTCGGTTTTCAGGAACCGGCTGTCTATTCGCAGCTGTTCATGGAAGCTCTCTGTCATTCATACAGAAATAAAGCTATACAGGTTTAGAACAACATGAGAGTGAGTAAATGATAAAACTGTAATTTTTTTCTGGATTACTATTCCTTTAAATAATCCCGTCTAGTAACAAATATCTTCATAAATACTGTGCACATTTCTGCCAGAAGATGGAGCCACTTCATAAATGAGCAGAGACTGGGAACGCGAGACTGTCAAACATACTTTTGAGGTACATTGAGGGTTATTTGAATGCCTTTTAGCCAACAAAACGCCTTATAAATTCGGAAATACTACATTAACGGATTATAGAGCTTCTGAAATGTAATATAATAAGCAGGGTAGACTTTAATGCAACGTAATGGAGCACAACGACAACTGTCGAAGCAAAACTTGTCGAAGCAGCTCAAGTTTGTGAGCAATGTGTATAAGAATCATATAAAGCACACTTTATAAAGTAAAAAGTATTTGTTTATGGTTCATATTTACACTTCACATCAGCAGTAACAAATAGAAGTTTGACTGACCTCCCATTTTGAAGTACTCGCTGCTGTCTTTTGTTTGGAAACGCCCATTGCATTGTATGTGTGGAGGGGCGGAGACCATGGTGAGAATTACCGGAAGTTCCGATCAAAATGAGGAAAAAGTGGTTGTGGATAGAATGAACAATGAAATTAATTTTCTACCTATTAGATTGTGTTTTATTAACGTCTAAACCTACCCCAACCCTAAACCTACCCCTTACAATAATGAAAAAATAGTAATTATTGCTGTACAAGTGTGACAAAAATTACGCTGTATTGCTTTCATTTATTTATTTATTTATTTTTTTTTACTTTCTATCTTGTATTATTTTTTTTTTGTATTTTGTCATCTATTGTTTTTGAGGTTGTTGTGGTTATATGATAGTTATTAATTGTTTTGGCATTAATTAAAAAAAAACAAAAAAAAAAACGCTGTCTTGATGTGCGCATGCCCAGTAGCGCCATACGTATCCCTTCTAGCCTTTAACCCTGAGCCGAGCGAGTCGCATACGGAAGTTCAAGCAAATGCATTTATATTTGGTGTAAAGTCTAGATTAAATTCCCTTAGTATCAGAGATTAAACACTTACTGAATATGAGAATATTACACACAGTAAGCAGTGAGCGCTACACTCTTATCTAAAACGATTTTAATAATAATAATAAATATAATATATATTATATAAATAAATAATATTAATGTTTATAGACACACATTCGACCATAGCCTATAATAGACGGTTTAAAGGCATTTTCCTTTCTTTCGTCTTTTGTAACAACCCATATACCATTTTTTTTACCCTGTAAATAAATAAACATATGTCCTAATAGTGTCACCAACTGTCAATTCAGAGATAACAAGGGGATTTTTAATTTTTTTTTTTTTTGGTAGCCCAAAATATAAACCTTTCAAAAATAAATAAACAAACCTTACCTGAAGAATAGTTGCTGGAATAAAAATTATGACTAGTAGCCTCCTATAAATTGAAATGTAGTTGAGAAAAACATGTCCATGTTATGCATCATTTAAGACATAACACCTGAGCAGGAAATATTATTTTCTTAATATTACCACAACCCTGATTTGAACAATTGTGTGATATTGCTTTTATACAATAGTTTAGAAAACAGTAATTGATATATCATTTTTAATGGTTAAAAAAAAAAAAAAATGTATATGGACTGATATATGGATGATGCAAACAGTGAAACATCCCAGCACTGTTGGACTCTTGGAAATCCGTTTGAGCAAATTTGAGGACCAAAGCTAATTTTCAACCACTAATAAACAACCTGAAGCAAACGGTAATATTTTATATTAGTTTATTTTTTTGCTTCTTTTTTTGTCAATGAGAAATGTTAAGACAGACATGGGCCTATAATGTGTTCCTCATGATAAACTACAGAGCACAAATGTTTAGAAAAAAGCAGAACATTGACATCAGCACTGTAAAAAAAAAAAACACACACACACACACACACACACACACAACACACACAGGCGAGGCAGTATAGCTTACATTGTACCTGTAAGATTTCAAGTAGAAACGCAAAGAGGCAGCGCATGTGCCAGTAATAATGCATACAAACCTAATCATTAATACTGAACTGATAGCCAAGGTTATGAATAAATAATAACAAACACGTGAGGTCATTCCATACAAATGTGTAAAAAATAAACTCAAAATGTCATATAAATCTATGACATGGCTGATGAAGCGGTTTCAGCAAATAGAAAACTATTGCATACACTCCAGAAACAGCATAAAATTGCACTTCATTTGTAGTCAAAAGAAAAAGAAAAGGAAAAGGTCTTTTAAAACTTAAATATGTCTTAAATTTGAAATGGCACTAATGTTCTGAGGCAAAGTTTTCTGCTTGCTGAAATACAAACAAATAAAATTATTAGCAAGGTTACGCATAGGAAAATAATGACTAACACTATCAACAGACAGCCATGATGACCGCCATCAGAAATCATTACTTCCTCAAAGGAATGTATGATTTTAACACACCTAATTCTTACTAACATTTAAAATCTCCAAAACGAGCAATCTGAGTTGACATTCAGAAGGAGTGTTTAATTATTGTCCAAGTTAGATGTGGGCCAAGTGGGCTAGATCTATAGCGAGACTGACAGAAATACTGAAGACTATGGCTCTTAGAATTGTTCATGAAACCAAAAACAAATAGTTGCATAAAAGGCACAGGAGGTCTTATGAGAGGGTTATACAAAACAGATAATCAATGTCTAAAACAAATATGTATTGCAATGTAAAATACAAAATGCTGACCTTAATGCAGTATTTGGCAAAAAAAGTAGAAAGTATTCCAATTTGGAACTGATATTTTTTTATGTCTTGAATTTAACATATGCTTGACCCACTATGAAAATTGACTCCAAACTTTCCAGGAGCAAGTCAAACTTATCGTTCCTTACGTGGAGTTGCACTACATGATAGCAAGATAATGTTCAGTTAGAATGTTTGACTATTGAACAGAACAAGAAACAAATATAGGCCTTATTAACATGATCGTTCTCCCTGGAATATGCTTAGAACCTGACAGTTAAGCATAAAATACTATAAACAAACCACAGTTCTTATATTATTTTTGTTTTTCAGTTAAATACGTAAAATTCGCAAGAACAAAACAAAAAAATGTGCCAAGTATACTGAAATGTGCATCTCTTACATAACTAATGCACTAAAAGTGCACATTAAACAAAAATAAAGCAGAAAAAAATACCACAGTAACAGTCAGAATCGTGATTACATAGATCGGTTGGCTTTACATGTCAGCATGTGTGTTTTCTTGCAGCCACATCCAGGGACAAATTTCTTGTTTCCATAATTGGAGCAGGCATGTGTATTCTGGACGTATGGTGTAGACCGAAGAAAGAGGGAAATAACCATTTGCGGATAATCTCCAGAGCTAATAAAATTACTGCAAAATTGAGAAACAAAATGACCATCAGAATTATTAAATCACAACTTATCCAAATATATTGTAAATAATTAATATATCTTAAGTTAAGCTGATCACACTGGACATAGTTAAAGTTACCATCAACAATGAGACAGGTTAGATCCATTAGTACACAGCAAAACAAGGAAGACTCATTTTTCCTGATGCAATGGACTGCAGGAAGCAGAAGACTCACATGCAACAGACAACATGCCAACTAGTGTAACCTGTTAAAACTGATAGCAACAGATCATGCACACTACAATGGTTCAGAGTCACACTGTAAAGACAATGTGTTATGCTGGCTGAAAGGCTAGATGAAATAGTATGAACAAAACCAACAAAGACATGGAATGACATGATGACAAAGTGCATAAAAACTCTATAGTTCTAGACATCATCTATGACAACTCTCAATTGTGTCATATTTTTAGCCAAAAAATCTGTAGCATCAATTATGTCCTTTAGGGTTGCAACCTGGATTGCAAAGCTCCCAGGAAGCTCAGTAAGGTGCGTCTCTGTCGGGATTACACAGATTTATTTGCACTGACACAGAGATTAACAGACTAGCTTTGTGAAACTGGGTTTAACTCAATGACATTCAATGCTGGTTGGGTTAAAGTAGAAACATTGGGCTCAGACGTTCAGAGAGAAAAGACAAATTTAGACAAACAGAGATGTATTTTACCATGTTTAGACATTTTCCAGGTATCATTTCCACAAAACCTATAGATATCTAAGTTTCAGCGAGTTTATTTGCAACTGTATCTATTATATCTGTTTGTACAGTGTGCTCTGGTTATATACTAAACAATGTCAAATGTGGTAGGTCATGCAATTAATCAATGCATACCTGAAATTTGCATGCACTACAACCTGCTTTCTTTCAAAAACTAGTACTGTAAGTAGTACAAATGTCAAGAGTACTGGTTCTCCTCGATAATAAAAGTCACAAAAGAGACTCAATTTGGTATCCAAATATAGGAGTTAGCCTATTACAAAAAAATTCTTGTAGTAATTTTGTTTACTTGTAGTGACTGTGATATCTTCTTTAGTAGATAGTATGGTATTACCAACCCATCCAATTTCTCCAGGTAGATTTATAGGAGAAGGACTGACCGACCTGTATTAATGAAGCCATCAGAACTGCAAGCACAAACAGTGACATACTAGCATTGTTTTATCCCAAGCACACATACAGTAAAAGAAATGTTAGTTTGCATGAGGACGCTGATGAGTGACAGTTACACACAGGTGTTAATCGGATCCAGTGTCACACAGAATTTTATACTTCTCACTGCAGAAAACCGCAGGACTTCCAATGAGGCCGTGTGGTTGCGGTCGGTTCTTACAGGGAAGTCTAGGACTTACATGGGGGCTGGAAAACGATAAGGGTCCCCTGCCACGGCCAGAAGATGACTTCCCACGGCCGCCTGGCCCAGCACCAGATCCTCTTCGGGATTGCTCGTGGTCAAACTCCAGATCCTCCAATCGCTGTGTAAGGGCCAGTTTCTGCTGGATGGCCATACGTAGGAGGGAGTTCAGAGTCTTCTTCTCATCTTCTGCTGCAGCCAGCTGCCTCTGCATGTCGTCCAATTGTGTTACGTATTCATCACACCTAAAGAATAAAAGAAGAGAGAGGGATAGAGCAGGAGAGATTTAGTTCCTGGATTAAGAAACCTAATGTTTCTGGTTATTTGTTTGGGGTGAGCCAGACAAAGAAAGCTGGAAGAGAAACAACTTTCAGTTGTGTTCCCGCACTACCTGGTGGCGAACATTGCCCTGAGAGAGGAGAATGTGGCGGCATCTTCTTTAAGAGCCTTCAGTTCGTTCCTCAACTTCATCATAGTTTCGGTGACCATGGACTTTTCAATCTCATATTTGCTCTTTAGGTTTGCCAGGGCAACCTCTGCTGTCTGAAAGAGGACAGAACCACACCACAGTTCAGAAAAAGCTCTTGAAATACTAGCAGTCTGTTTGGATGGTCTCCAAGAAGATCAATATTCTGGCGTCATATACACCCATGCCAAGCTAATCTTTTTTATTCTCACCTGTTTATTGGCCTTGAGCACAGTCCTCAGCGTGGCAATCTGTTCTCGCTTAGTGCTCAGCAGGGACTTGAGCTTCAAAATCTCCTCCATGCAAGCAGCTTGGTCTTTATCCGCCACTGCGGCCAACTCTAGAGAAGCAACTCTTTGCCTGGATAGTTCTGTGGTACGATCGACCGCCTTCTGCAAGTGGCGTATCTGATCCCGAATTATTGCTACTAGGTTGTAGATGTCCATTGGTTCAGGACGTGGATCTTCTCTGACCGGTGTCCCAGAAGTCGAGCTGTCAGCGGCGGTGGAGTTGGACATCAGTGTCTCGGCTGTGCTGTCACTGGTTTGCGTCAACGTAGACCGAAGCTCTTTACCTTCGGTCTTGTTTCCTTTACCCTCTTTGTAGAAATCGAGCATGACACGATTCGGGGTTTCGTTGTTGCACATGCAGACATGGTGGTAGAGGTTTGCAAGCTCTTCACTAAAGGCAACAAGCTCATCCTGGGCAACGCTGAGACTGCCTTCTGTCTCGCCGGCAACTGCACTCACTTCCTTAAGCTCCTTTTCCAACCGAGTGACTTGATCACGGTCTGCACGGCTGCTGCTCTCCAAATGAGACACTTGAACACTGAGGTCACGCACCTGTCCCTCCAGTCGTGCCCGTACCTCCTCATGCTCGGCCTTCATCTAGGAGAATCATGCATAATCATGTTGACACGAAATGTACCATCAAACCATTAATAAACAAAACTCAACTTTTCTCTGTCCCACTCACCTCATCATGCTCCGATTTTAGTGTCTTAAGCTCCTCCCTCAGTTCACCTGCCTCTGCTATGGCTACTTCATACTTGCAGCGAAGTATCTCTGGCCCATTGATATCCAGCTCATAATAGTCCACATCATTGTCCTCTCGACTGTCCCGCTCTCGCTCACTGTCCAGAGCTGACTGCCGCTCCTTGCCTGCCTGCAATCTCCTCATAACGCCCAAATCATCGCTAAGTCTCGTCATAGCTTCCTGCTGTTCAGCTAATGCTCCTCGAGCATGCTCTAACTGCTTCTGAGAGTCTTGTAAAGTGGTGAGAAGAGCCACCTTCTCTCGCTCCACCTGCAAGATGAAATGGAGGGGACAAATGCTACATTTAAAGTGGTTTGAAACAAGGTTGACCAAAAGGTTTGAATGCCAATCAAATGCGAAGGACAGTCATACCTGTAAGAGCTGTTGCTTAAGTTTCTGAATTTCAGAGATGTTCAGCTCTGTCAACAAGTCATCAACCAGACTTGGTGCGGGACGGAAGTTTCCATCGCTTTTGGGAGAAGACAATCTGTTATCTTCGTCGTTAACGTCGCTGACTTTAGCTAATCCGTTTTCGAATGTCAAAATGGCCTCATCGTTATTTGGTTCGTCTGCACTCAGTTTGAGCCCATCCAATGAGCTGGCAAGAAGGGAGTCTCCCAGGGTCATGTGATGTGTCAGTTCTTTTCGAAGAGCTGCTTTCTGCTCCCGTTCGGTCTTTACGGTTTCTAGAGCCTCTGTTAGCTGACGCTCAGCTATTTCGCGTAACCGAACAGCATCCTCTAGCTGGCTGTTTAGGTACTGCACTTCCTCTTCCAAGCGTCGATTCTCATGCTTTAGTCCCTCGAACTCCACCTTTGGAAGAGAACAGAGATTTATGAGAAACAAACGGTATGGTAACAGCAGACTTGTATACATGCCACTATGTGAAAGTAGTAGTCATCATTAAGAAAACACTTTCATCCAAAGTGCCTCCATGGTGATGGTGCTGGGACTGGAACCAGTAACCTTTCGATCGCTATTCACCAGCTTTGTCTACTCTTCCACAACCACATTTGATGTGATCAATGGTCAATGCTACTAACCTGACCCTGTTTAAGGGTGGAGACTTGTTTCTGAAGGCTGATGTTCTCCTCTTCCAGTTCAGTGTAGTCTTGCAGCAAACGAGACTCTCGGATCTTGTACTCTCTAATGTCGTCACGCAGGCGACTGCGCTGGAGCTCCACAATCTCATTATTCTTAAGGACACAACAAGCTTTAGTTGACAAAAGACTAATATAGAATATAGAAGTAGCATAACAAGGGTCATAACTCACTGGGTTTGTTTGCTGTTGAGTATATTTTTACGTGGACAAAGTTCATAAATATGTTTAGTAAACTGAATACTCTTAAGTAAACCCTGTACAGCACAAACCTCTCTCAGCTCGAGTGCAAGGGTGGCCAGACGTTCGTTCTCCGCCTGGGTGCTGGTGAGGGTGTTTTTTGTTTGTCGCAGGTCAGCCTGCAGTTCCTGCACTCTCTGCTCATAATATGCCTCTTTAGATGCCGACTCAAGGATGAGGGACTCCTCCCTGCTTTCCCCGTCTGCAGCCACCTTTCTGTGGGTGGAGTGAACCTGGCCGTATGCCTGTATGAACATGATCGGAGAGAGATGGGGGTTATTATGCATGAACCAGAATTATGACTTGCACGATAGCAAGTCTATCAAGTTCTAGCACTATGGCTATTCTAGACTATAGAGGTCTGTCGATTCTGTCTGGGCCTATGCTAGGCATTGGAGCCAAATCTCAGGATTCCCACAGACAGTTTAGTTTGATGTATGTGGGACACTTTGTTAGACTCAAAGATGTATTTCCTGCAAACTGATGATGTAACTGGCTACAGACAAAAAAAACTAATTGAATTCTGTCCAAAAGCTCTTTTTTATCAAACACTCCATCTCTTTCTTTTCTCCCTAATTTGTGTGCCAGTCTGAATGATGTCATTGGCATGCTACAGCTTGACTAAGTGACCACACACATGCGCAACCATGGCAGTACAAGCCGTAAATGTTAACAGCTCCATTAGTGCTGGTGGCCTGGCTGAATGGCTAGCATATAGGCATGCAGTGATCACTGATGTATGATGGACAAAGCACATCGATGCAAGGCGTAACAATGCAACAAACATCAGGCTGTTTCTTCAAAGTCCCTCTGGACTTTCAGAAAATAAACACTTCATATTCTCAAAGTTTTTTTTCTACTAACAATGTGAAACAAACTACAAAAAAATGCTTTTCTTAATTTGATTTTTTGTCTTGTTTCCAGCCAAAATATCTACAAATTCTTAAATCAAGAAGGATTTTCCAGACAAGTAAAAGTAATTTTGACTTGTTTTTGCTGAAAACGACAATAATTTTTACTTGTCTAGAAAATCCTTCTTGATTTAAGAATTTTTAGATATTTTGGACAAAAAAAAATAAGACAAAAAATCTAAGAAAAGCATTTTTTGCAGTGCAGTCAACATACATGTATCTGAGGAGAACTGTAATTTTTGTAATTTACAAAAGTTAAGAACTTTGCCACCATAGTGTCATTTCTACCACGTCAAAGGATGTATTGTGTTTAATACCATTCTATGATGGAAATGAGCAATTTATGCATCATAAATAGACAGACACATTTTCATTCAAACTCTCTGGTAGCCCTTTGGGCAGGCACTCTTTAGATTTTAGTAGCCCAAAATGAATTTAACTAGCCCAAATAAAAATGAAAAAGATTTCATAAAATTGATATTGTTTAGGAACCGGTAATGAAGTCAAGGTATCGGTATCGATATTGAAAATATCTGAATGATGCCCATCCCTATTAGTGACACTGGCTCATAATGATATCAGAATGCGTGTGAGACAGAAAGAGACGTGGAAATGGTGTCAGCACTAAGTCCTCCTCCTGCCACAGCAGCTGCTGCTAAGAACCGGCAGCTGTTCACCTGTCA
This sequence comes from Tor tambroides, assembly GCA_021397915.2. Classification (NCBI taxonomy): domain Eukaryota; kingdom Metazoa; phylum Chordata; class Actinopteri; order Cypriniformes; family Cyprinidae; genus Tor; species Tor tambroides. Next base: position 15,312 of record JAFVLL020041682.1, on the reverse strand, counting down.
CTCTGGGTTGCCAAGACATTTCTTTAGATCTTTATTCTGATTCCAGAACAGAGATTCCACGGATAAAGGCAACATACAGACCAACACTGTGTGTTTCTCTCTATTCCTGAACTACTGATTAAAGTCTATTTTTGTGATCAGGTCTTTAATAAAAGATGACACAAAATTTCTACGTAGCACAAACTGATTCCTTGTATATCTAATAATCAACTTACAATTCTCAGTGCTGCTCTGCTTAAACTGAACCAGAGAGTTGCATTTGCAGCTTACACTGTATAACGAATACTGAGAAAAGGCCTTGTTAAATATATCCATGCCACTGCTGTGTAAGTCTTCCATTGAGACTTCAGGAGCAAGATTACGCAGTCCTTTGTAACTTAAGTTTTTGAAACACACATTTAATGTGTGTGTACAATTTATATTGTACAACAAAACAAGAAAGTTGACTTCATGTAATGTCAACACAGACCCTACTTTACTCAGAAATCAAAACTGCTACTCTAAAAACACATTTGAATTTTTGGAGGAAATCCATGGTAAATTATTCTTCCAAGTTGGCCTACAAATTGACGTCCCGACTGATCTTCTCTAACAACAACAAAAATGCTTGCCAACGACAGCTGATTAAGAAACCAGACAGCATTATCTCTTTTTAAATGGCAAATGAGTAAGCAGTTAGTGACTGGACAGCTTAAAAATATCTTCTACTTCCTAAAATTTGCTTGAGTAAGTTTCTCATAAGTTACAGAAAACACAAAATTATGCGGAGAAAAAAAGGAACCCAGATAGAAGCACCTGACAAGTGCATTAAGCAACCAACTAAAAGTTTGTTCAGTTTTTACATACCGTTTAGGGACGTTTGTAAATGTTTTGTTTTGTTTTATTTACTGACATTTTACATTATTTCTGAACATAATAACAAAATGTTTTTTATTCACCAATGTGACTTATTTGTGTTTTTTCTCTCAACAATGCGATTTTAACCCGGTGCTACATTTCATCAAAATATGGTACTACAGTAATAGATTAGTGAAAAAAACTTTAATTTAAATAATTAGATGGTGTTATCTGTCAACAACTGGCTGTACAATGTAGACTTTATCACAATTTTTGTCAATCTAGAAGTAATAACTTGGCAAATACAGCAACTAGGAAGTGTTACAAATTGGAGTCAAACCTCTGCCACCCTCATGAGCACTACAGCTCAATGTGTTGGAGTAAATACACTCATCATCGCTTGACCTTATCAAGATTATCTGGTGGAAATATGCATTTACACTGTAGAACTGTAGAACATCAAATACATTTAATCAGATAAATCTACAAATCTTGGTCAAAAACAACATTCCGTTTAGCAAACGGCTGTTTTTCCCTCACTAGGCTTAAGAAACCTCAAATATTTACTTCTGCTTCTTTAAATAGTCACAAGCCCTATAAACCACACCAGTCTGTTGATAGGCTGTATCAGGTCTATGGTGAGGAAGTCCCACCCCTGCACAGCTGTGGACCCACCACACTGCTGGAGGCTCTATTATGAACCCTCTTGTTGAAGGAGACTAACTTTTACCCTTCTTTCATGCTTTAAATCCTTTCTGAACAGCTGACAAACTACAGTTAGGGAAAAAATTATTTGATCCCCTGTTTTGAGTTTGTACATTTGCCCACTGACAAAGAAATGATCAGTCTATAATTTTAATGGTAGGTTTATTTGAACAGTGAGAGACAGAATAACAACAAAAAAATCCAGAAACGCATTTCAAAAGAGTTATAAATTGATATGCAATTTAACAAGAGAAATAAGTATTTGATCCCCTATCAATCAGCAAGATTTCTGGCTCCCAGGTGTCTTTTATACAGGTAAGGAGCTGAGATTAGGAGCACTCTCTTAAAGGGAGTGCTCCTAATCTCAGTTTGTTACCTGTATAAAAGACAACCTGTCCACAGAAGCAATCAATCAATCAGATTCCAAACTCTCCACCATGGCCAAGACCAAAGAGCTGTCCAAGGATGTCAGGGACAAGATTGTAGACCTACACAAGGCTGGAATGGGCTACAAGACCATCGCCAAGCAGCTTGGTGAGAAGGTGACAACAGTTGGTGCGATTATTCGCAAATGGAAGAAACACAAAATAACTGTCAATCTCCCTCGGTCTGGGGCTCCATGCAAGATCTCACCTCGTGGAGTTTCAATGATCATGAGAACGGTGAGGAATCAGCCCAGAACTACACGGAGGATCTTGTCAATGATCTCAAGGCAGCTGGGACCATAGTCACCAAGAAAACAATTGGTAACACACTACGCCGTGAAGGACTGAAATCCTGCAGCGCCCGCAAGGTCCCCCTGCTCAAGAAAGCACATGTACAGGCCCGTCTGAAGTTTGCCAATGATTCAGAGGAGAACTGGGTGAAAGTGTTGTGGTCAGATGAGACCAAAATCCAGCTCTTTGGCATCAACTCACCTCACCACGTTTGGAGGAGGAATGCTGCCTATGACTCCAAGAACACCATCCCCACCGTCAAACATGGAGGTGGAAACATTATGCTTTGGGGGTGTTTTTCTGCTAAGGGGACAGGACAACTGCACCGCATCAAAGGGACGATGGACAGGGCCATGTACCGTCAGGGCCAGGGCACTGAAGCCAACCAGGGCATTGAAAATGGGTCGTGGATGGGTATTCCAGCATGACAACGACCCAAAACACGGAAGAAGCACATTAAGGTCCTGGAGTGGCCTAGCCAGTCTTCAGACCTTAATCCCATAGAAAATCTGTGGAGGGAGCTGAAGGTTCGAGTTGCCAAACGTCAGCCTCGAAACCTTAATGACTTGGAGAGGATCTGCAAAGAGGAGTGGAACAAAATCCCTCCTGAGATGTGTGCAAACCTGGTGGCCAACTACAAGAAACATCTGACCTCTGTGATTGCCAACAAGGGTTTTGCCACCAAGTACTAAGTCATGTTTTGCGAAGGGGTCAAATACTTATTTGACTCATTAAAATGCAAATCAATTTATAACTTTTTTGAAATGCGTTTTTCTGGATTTTTTTTGTTGTTATTCTGTCTCTCACTGTTCACATAAACCTACAATTAAAATTATGGACTGATCATTTCTTTGTCAGTGGGCAAACGTACAAAATCAGCAGGGGATCAAATTATCCCCCCCCCCCTGTATTTCTTCCTAGTTAGAACACATTTGCCACTGTTTATTTGACATATGACTGTGATGGGCTTAGAGCTCCTTCAGCACACTCAATATTCAACATCAAAAGAATTATAATTTTTATTTTAGAAATAGTAATGTACAACACAATGTACAATATATTGGATATGTTATCCATACTGGCCATTCATGGCATTACTTTCAGTGATTATTGTATTACTAAAGAAAAAAATACATGTTATACATACAATCTCATCTTTTTAAAATAAACGAATATATTTATTCCGAATCAATATGATCAAAAGTAATAGTAAAGACAATGATAATGTTACCAAATATTTCTATTTCAAATAAATGCTGTTTGTATGAAAATGTATCACAGTTTCCACAAAAACATTAAGCAGAGCAACTGTTTTCAATGCTGATATAATAATAATAATAATAATAATAATATTAATAATAATAATAACAACTGTTTCTTGAGCAGCGAATCAGCAAATTAGAGTGATTTCTGAAGGATCATGTGACACTGAAGACTGGAGTAATGATGCTGAAAATTCAGCCTTGCATCACATTAATTACATTTTAAAATATATTCAATAGAAAACAGTTATTAAAAATTGTAATAATTCTTCATAATATCACTGTATTTTTGATCAAATAGCCTAATTGCAGCCTTGGTGAGCATAAGAATCATTTCAAAAACATTGAGACATCCTCCTAACAAAAAACTTTTTAATGGTAGTGTATACATACACCATGTCAATAAGATAATTAACAAAAACTCTAGATTGGAGCTGTAGTGTAAACACTATTTCTTAAACTGAAAGCAGGCAAAAATGTTTTTTACTGGCCAAAGTATTTAGATCACTCTCTGTGGTCATATTGGCTTAACCTAGAAACAGATCTTATTGTCATCTTGTATAAGGAACACTAATCTCACCAAGACTGTGTCTTACAGAGTGTTTTGAGAATGAGTTAATGTGTACGTGTGTGTGTATTTGTTTGTGTGTGTGTGTGTGTGTGTGTGTGTGTGTGTGCATGCGCACGTGTTTGTGTGTGTGTGTGGCGGAGTTCAAACAGGTGAGAGAGCAGATCTGATGTACTTGGAAGGGATTAACTCGTCTCCTCTTTCACCTCACCCCATGTCTGATCCAGTGTGTCTGAGTCTTGATCACACCTATCTTAATGTGTCCTGCATGTGCCCTGGTTCTCATGGTTTCGTATCCTCTCTTTACCATGGTGTGGAATTTTTTTTTTAAAATGTTTTGTCACACTGCAGGACCAAAATTAAAATGAATTAGTGTAGGTAAAAATGGTAAAAAAAAATTTTTTAAATAAATAATAATAATAAATAAACAAATAGTGACTAATAACAGGACCTACTTATATTTAAATGTTAACCTAAAATCTAAAGAAATAATTTAAATAAATAAATAGTGACTAATAACTGGACCTAATTATATTTAAATGTAAAATGTAAATAAAGAAATGATGACTAATAACAGGTACTAATTATTTTTAAATGTTAACCTAAAATAGTAGTAATAATAATATGCATATTAATAATTATAATAACAATAATATACATATTAATAAATATTAATTAAATAAATTTAAATAAATAAACCTAGATTGAAATAAATAAACAAATTTAATTTAAAAAATGTAAACAAACAAACACACACATACATATACATACATGTATATATACATATATATATATATATATATATATATATATATTAATTATTAAATAAAAAAGGAAAATTAAGAAAAATGAAAAAGTATAAAGAAACTTAAAATACAAACATGCATAAACAAACAAACAAATAAATAGTAACAGGGCCTACTTATAAGTATGAAAATATTAACCTAAGCATTTTAACAATTAATCATTTTATTATGATCTGAAAATTATGATTTTTAGCTACATCTAGGCTATCTGTAATGCATTAATAATTCAGAATGGCTTTTGTTAATAAAATGACTCATGCAAGATAATCTGCCTACTAATCTGATTTCATGCATTGACCTACAGAAGTCTAGCAGCTTGAAATGATACACAAAAGCATTTGTAAACAGAAAGAGTTTAACTGCTTCCAGCTGAAGCCCCTTGCTGAGATCAGTCTAGGCAGTGGACACGAGTCAAGACCGAGGCGCTTTTTTTAGCCTGATTTCTTCCCAGATCTTCTTACTACATGACGAAGACGGCGTCCTCTATTTAGTCGTGCAGTAAAGATTAGAACAAAAGGAAATAAATACAGAACCAAGACAAGCTCTAAATAAACTATAATTCTAACAATTAGGATTAATGTCTGAGCTTTGCTGCATGTTTGTGTTGACAAGAAGTTGTAGGAGAGAGAGAAAGAGTTGTTCACTTGTTCATTCAAAACTTGAGTTTATTCAGGTCTAAAACAATTCATATAAAACCTACATTCCAGTCTAGGTTTATTTCAGAATGTCGTATCAGGAAGAAACGTCTAGTCCACTTGTTTTCTCACATCCACATCTCACTTCTTGTAGTTGTTTCACCTTCAGCCGCTTATCAACAACACACAAATGATCTATTCACACTTGTCTGTATACTAGAATGCTGAATGTACAACATGAGATATTAAATAAATTAAAGAATTATCGACTTTACATATATTCATAAATCTCCTCTAATTGTAAAATGAATATCCTGCTTTTCCATAGATAGCATGCAGGCAGGATATCCTGTAGACTTTTTTTAGGTTATTGTGATGAAACCAAGAATCGCTTCAAATTCTACAATAAATGTAACTTTATTGAACTGATCCTTAGCATAGCCTTGTGTACAGCTATAAACAATCAATGACATTTACATAATTGGTACTGACAGAATATTTCTGATTCTAGATGTCTACCAATGTTGATTTTTTTTTTACACATCCAATAAAGATATGCAAAAGTGATATACATTTTTTTTTTTTTTTTGCTTTCTGACAATAAAAACAGCTTAATCACTGACTAGACTACAACAAACAATTACATACATTAAGAATATTTTATCAACAGCAATAATGAAATGTGACAAATGAACTATTAAAAGTGCAAATATTCCATCTACTCACATTTATTTAAGATCCTACATGCACAATAATTATAATACAATCTGAGGTGGAGTTTATCACAGTTTATACTGAGTGTCTGTTTTATATCTTTATAGCTAACAATTAGCATTCCACCTTTGTAATTTGAACGGTGATGTAATCTACTCTGTATCATCAAGCCTACATCAATTCAAAAAGTTAAGTTTTGCGGACGCTTTTAAATGAATATTTTATTCTGTCAAGCGAATAACACTTAAATTAACACTTATTTTGCGTAATTTTACACTATACCTATATCCTATATTTCTGCTGACAGAGCGGTCAATCGACCGATAACGAGCACCTCAAAATAGCAAAATATCAGCAGATTTACTGATAATTCGTCCTATTAATTTTTTTATTATTATTATCTCTGGCACTTTTTGTAAAGTGCATGCTGAAGAACAATGAAAGTACAGAAAATGAGTGACAATGGGTGGAGACACACAGACTGATACACTTTTCCATTTGTGCGCCGCTACGCGCAAAAACAACAAACCGTTACATTGTAACATTCTTGTATGTGATTTGATTTGGTCTGACCTCTCTGAGCTGGTCCAGCTCTTGTCTGACGGTCTCATATTCGCTCTCCAGCTCCTCGAAGCGCTGTTTGAGCTGCTGGTTCTCCTCCAGTACCGCGAGCCCGTACTCTGCCGCCTGGATCTTCTCGCGGCTCGTCTCGCTCAGTTCCCGCGTCAGGCGCTCGATCTCCGCGCGGAGCCAGTTGGGCCCGGCCTCAGAGACCAGCTGCGCCTCGGGGCAGCCGTCTTCATCCCCGGACATGTTTGCCATCACCCGGAACACTCTAACACAGGCGATAACGGACCGAGCCCGTTAACTCCTCATTCTCAACCATGAAGTTGATCACCAGTGCATGCAGTTTATTGGATGCACTATTCTTAATGTAAAAGTTCAAATTCAGTTTTACAAACTTATTCCCCATGTTTTAGTGTATAACTCCATGATTTCCTCTCGTTCGGATGTCATTCCTGAGATTAGGAGGGGAACTCGGTTTGCTGTGAGATCATCCAGCAGGAATACGAAGTGATTTTGTCTCTCCAGTTTTATGGGTAATGTAGTTCTATTCACATATGCATGCGTTGAATTAGGGCTGTCCTAGACTACACGACCCATAAATGCTTTGTGTTCTGTACACGAAGGCAACACAGGACGCACAGATGGTTCATTGACCGAATGCCAAATTCAACTCCAAATGTTGCTCAATGCTTCCATCTGCTGATGGTAATATAATTTCAGGTTGTGAGATGTAAATGAAAAACCAGTTTCAAAGTTTTTAAAATCAGTTTTTAAAATATAAAATAGATATATCCTATGTTTATGTAAAAAGACCTATTTATACTTGGTGTGAAAAAATTAAATTAATTAAAAACGTGTCAAAATAAGTGAATTTTTATAATTATTGTAATTTTAAATTAAATAATAGGCTTTTTATTGCCATTTGAAAAATAAATCTTAAAATATTATTTGGAAAACATGTACTTTGTTTTATTATTATTATTATTATTATTATTATGTTACTTTTTATTACTTTTTCATATATTAAGAAGACAACACATTGTTTTCCTAAATTAAATAGAATAATAATAGCAATAATATTTATTATTAATAATATTATTTTACTTTTTTTATATTTTTTTGTATATTATAAAGAAAACATTGTTTCTTAATAAATTAAACAATAGGTTTTAATTTTATTGTCATTGTATTAAAACCAAAATACATTATTAAAATATTATCTGGAAAATTTTACTTTTTAATAATACTTTATTAGTAGTAGTAGTAGTAGTAGCAGCAATAATAATAGTTGTTGCCACATTTGTATACTTTATAAAATTTCTTTTTCTGTAGTCCACCGTCACACCTCATGGAGCCAGTCTGAAAAGCCCTGCTCAACACTTGAAACTTAATTGTCTGTCATTGTGTTTTCATTTGACTGAAAAACTGGGGTTTCCTTTTGTGTCGCCACCACAATTGTATGGACTAGAACAGAAAGCATTTGATTAAAGGGCATTCAAACCACAAAACTGGTTTTACCCATCAATCTGAAAGTGAAAATATACTTTATTCATACCAGCTCATCATTATTATCTGCCAAGGTTGAAGGCTGACACACTTGAATCAAAAGAGGAAGTAGCAGAATGAGCGTTTAGCATCTCCAAAGTGAACGATCATCCCAATGGTAAGTTCTTATTTAGCGCTCTCTAATTACTAAGAAAGATGTAATTGAATACTGCATGTTCAGTTACTGTACAATTCTGTCTTTAGGGTGCTTTGGATGTTTACAACCACTGTAAGTTTGCCAGATCAGATTTTAAATCGAAACTGAAAGTCGTACAGTATTTGTTTGTTTGTTTGTTTGTTCATTCATTCATTATCTACTTTTCCTACAGATAAATATTACCATTTTTTCTCTATCTGCTTTGGCCTGGGCTTTGGACTGTTACTCTACAGGCCATTTTATTGTAAGAAAGACTTTAATGAAGCAAAACCATTATTTACATTCATTCTTAAAAGAATTTTATCCATAAAGTCTTACACATGAGAAAAACACACTTTCAAAAAAAAAGTTCTTTCAAAGGGTTCAAAAATTTGTTCATTTGTATTGTTTGTTTAGTGTGTTTTTCTGTACACATGATCAATCAATCAACATCTTCATGTTTTCCAGCAATCATGGTGCCGTCAATTCTTGCTGTGTTCTTCACAGTAGTTTTTGAATGTGTTGGTGCATCCTTTGGTAAGATGTTTTATTAAAACGTATGATATAAAATGAATCAGAAAATTGCAAAATGCCAAAAATGCCACATATAACAGTTACAAATTCGATGAAATAGGTTTTGTTGAGCATTTAACATTTTTAACAGGTTTGCCAGCACACACCTTAAGATGTAAGGGTCGACCTTACCACTGGAAAGGTAATTTTACTGTGTTCAGACAGCTTGCTCTTTCTTCCATCACGCCATTTGATTAATATGAAAACTGGTTTGTTATTAAAGACCTTTTTTTTGCCACAGATGTTGTCTGGGGTTATTGTATGGCTTTCTTAGTGACCATCCTTCATCTCACGTCTTACCATGGTATGTTAACCTCACAACTTCCTATCAGAGACATCAAGGTTTCTTTGTTGTTTCCTGAGCAGCAAATCAGCATATTAGAATGATTTTGGAAGGATCATGTGACACTGATGCTGAAAATTCAGCTTTGATTACAGGAATAAATTAAACTTGAAAATATATTAAAATAGAAAACCGTTCTAAATTCTAAACTGTAACAATATTTCACAATAGTACAGTTTTTACCGTATTTTTATTAATAAATGGTGAGCATAAAACAGTAAAAAATCTTACAGAGTATATAATGCTATAATCCAAGTTTACTAATTCTTTTGCAGTTTATACTCTGTCTTGTGGCTTTGGCCTCGTTGTGTTTGCCATTAGAGGAGCAACACGCAAATATAATGCTCTATGGTGAGAACTTTTTCTTTATTGTGTATCAGAAGCTTTCATATGAGTTACTGCAGGGCATTGCAGTAGATTATTTTCTAAGAACACCCTAGAAAGACTTTTGTTCCTTTAAACAGGAAAGCAAGGCGTTACTGTGATTGAAGCAAAATTAATGCTCACTAAGAGGTAAGAAAGTAAAAAAAAAAAATGTATTTGTTTGTATTTTTATAATACAACTGTGATCACTGTCGATGTCTTTTGCAGGTGTCCATTTGTGCATTCATGCACATTTATTAAGTTTGTGCAGTGCTTTCCACATACATATTTTGTACATTTCACTGAATTAATTTTGTATCAAATTGTATTGTAATTTAATTTTGTACATTTCACTGAATAAATTTTGTACATTTCACAACATCTGATTTCTGATTTAATCTTGTTTTGCTATTTGTTACTTTCTACATTTCACTTTTTCATAAATTGTTTTGATTAATGATTGTTTCATTGATTTTTCAAAGTTGTAAATAAAAAAAAAAGATTATTAGAGGCTTACAAGAAAATATTTATAGAAAAAGTTTTCTATAAATTTCTGAGTGAAAATTGTTTCTACACCATTTTTCAGTGTATAATACATCCTATGTAAATGTTAGTGTTTTTTAATTAAAATAAAAAGTATAATTCAGTATAGTTTTTTTTATCTTACAAACACATGAATTCTTCTTATTTGGTTGAATATACAACAGGTTCTCGACAACTTACAGTGACAACATGCCCCAATATTGGGAAGTCGTGGCTTAATGCTTAGATAGTCGGACTCGTCATCCAAAGGTTGCGAGTTCGAGTCTCAGGTCCGGCAGGGATTGTAGGTGGGGGGAGTGAATGTCCAGCACTCTCTCCACCCTCAATACCACGACTGAGGTGCCCTTGAGCAAGGCACCGAACCCCCAACTGCTCCCTGGGTGCCACAGCATAAATGGCTGCCCACTGCTCCGCGTGTGTGTGTTCACGGTGTATTTGTGTTCACAAATTCTGAGTATGGGTTACTATACTTGACCGTATGTCACTTTCAATAGTGGCCAGTGTGTGTTTTAAATGACCTGTTTAGTAATGGTAAAAAGTGACTTTTTTAAAAAAAAAAAAAATAATAATAATAATAAACCCACTGAAGCCCCGGTCTCCCCTATTAGTGTGAATAAAACAGGCAACACACATGATCTCTCAAACTCAAATGCAGAGGGCTTTAATCAATCACTTGTTGAGCTACATAGAAAAATAACAGAGGAAGTGTTTGTTGTAGGTTCATAGTTCAGATATAACAGCATGTTCCAGTGACGCTGATGGTTTCATCCATCCCTCATTTTCTCTGACCAGAAAACAACCATGTTTCATGCTCATAACACCACAAAATGCTACTCCATCTTTGTAAACACAGAGATCAAACTACAAACAGTTTCACAGACGACAAGCGTTTACTACTTTACTGAACACTTTGAGTTGAAGCACCCTACAGACATTCTCATTTGATTATCTGTTTCTTTTTCTTAAGACTAAACTCTACGAACGTAACATCAAAACGTTTTTTTTCGCACACGTATCTGTTCCCGTGAAATCCAGCCCCGCCCTGTAGTCATAGCTACACAGTAACAACAATATAAAAAGTATTAAAATATAATGTCGCAAACAGTTTCATTGTTGGGTCTTATCAAATGACAGTTAAAAACACGAGTGTCACGTTGTACAGCATATCGATGTTTTCTGAGGTGATAGTGTAAAATACGTCTTAGCGTCGCTAGCCTTTCAACTTTGAGTTTCAAATCAACATAAAATCATAATTTTTGTCTTTGTGAAAAGAGTTGAAATATCGCAATCTAAATCCTTGCCTATAATATTTCCCCTTTTATTTGTGTCACATTATGCAAGTAAAAATGGTTATAAATGCGGTTTCATGTTGATTTTAAACTGTCAGTACAGGAAAAGAGCATGAAACGTCTCCTGTATGCATATTTGTATGTACACTAGCGTTCAAAAGTCTGAGGATTTTTTTATATTTTTACAAGAAGTCTCTTCAGCTCACTAAGGCTGCATTTATTTGATCAAAAACACAGTAAAACTGTCATATTATTACAATTTAAAAGAACAGTTTTCGTTTTAAATATATTGTAAAATGTAATTTATTCTTCTGATGCAAAGCTGAATTTTCAGTATCATTACTCTAGTCTTCAGTGTCACATGATCCTTCAGAAATCCTTCCAATATGCTGATTTGATGCTCAAGAAACATTTCAGTGTTGCCAAAAGTTGTGCTACTTAGTATTTTTGCAGATTCATTTTCTTCATTATGAATATAAAGTTCAAAAGATCAGCATTTATTTTAAACATTATAGCTCTACTGTCACTTTCAATCATTTTAATGCACCCTTTCTGAATAAAAGTATTGATAATAAAACTCTTACCTCAAACTATTGAATATTAGTGTATTTATAAGGAAATAAACGGAATGTGAACGTTACTTCAAAATGTACACCACAAACAGTATCTATCCACACATTACTATTATACTCACAGTGGGGTCATTCACAGTGAACAAGGTGGAGGGAGGGGCCACAATCTGAAGAGGAGGAGTCATGTGACAGTGTTTGTGGAGCTGGTTATTTGATTGATTTGGGTGGAGTGGGCGGGGCAAAGCGAACAGGTTCACTTGGCATTGGCCGAGCTGCTGAGCATCTTCCTGACCACCTGTGTGACGGAGTCACGGTCGATGCCGTAGATTTTGAGCAGGTCAGACATTTTGCCGCTGCGGGGAACAAGAGAGACAGCCAGACGCTGGAAAGTGAAGCCGGGCTCGTTGACAATAGCGGAGCACACCGCCTCTCCCAGGCCACCTGTGGAATTACAGCAGGTAAACATGTTAATGGTGTGATTATTAAGGAATACCACACAAAATGACCCTTTTTCAATGAGATCATTGGAATAGGCATCCTGGGAAATCACGCCCATCTTTGTGATGTCAGAAATATCCCAATTACAGTAAAAAAAAATTAAATGTTGGAACTAAGAATTTTATACAGTTGGTCTTTTTCTTACTTGTAACATGTAAAAAAAGATCTAAACACACACACACACACAAACAAAATACAGTATCTTCATAATCAGAGGATATTGGTCAAAAGTATTTTTTTTTTATTATTTTCTAATTTTATGTTTTGAAAAAAAGTCTCTTCTGCTCACCAAGGCTGCATTCATTTGATCAAAAATACAGTAAAATGTAATTTATTCCCGTGATGACAAAGCAGAATTTTCAGCAGCATTACTGCACATTTATTATTATCAGTGTTGAAAACAGTTGTGCTTCTTCATATTTTTGTGGAAACCTCAACTGATATATTTTTAAAGAATTCTTCAAACGTTCAAATGATAGAACGTTCAAAAGGACAGCATTTATTTGAAATAGAAAATATAAATCTTTCTGATCAATTTAATGCATCCTTGTAGAATTTAAATATTATTCTTATATTCTTAAGAAAAAATCCTACTGACCCCAAACAAGTGTTATTGTAGTATTTTCTGTATACTATTATAGTTTTTATTAATATTTTAAATGAGCCGTTATTATTATATTTTCAGTTTTTTTTTTTTAATTTTAAGTAATTTTTTTTAGTAATTTTGTTATGTGCCTGTCATTTCTTAAATATTACTATTTAGGTTTAATTAATTTTATTCCAGTTATAGTTTTAGTTTTTAATTATGTCCAGGAATTTTAGTACTTTAATTTAAACTTCAGTTAGTCAGCAATGCAACATTTCTAATTTTTGTTTAGTTTAAGTTTTTCATTTAATATTTGGGGTGGGGTCAGCTTTATTTCAATTATCAAAAATGTTTTAACATCTGGCAAATGTTAGAAAAACAGTTAAAATTGTTCACGTCACCTTAAAGGGTTTAAAAACACTTCTGAAGAAGTCAAAGGTGGTTTGTCTTATCTGGTTTAAGCTGGTCTCCCAAGCTGGTGTAGTTGTTTGTGCCCAAAACCAGCAAAACAGACCATCTTAAGCTCTTTTTATCAGCAAGGAAGCATATTAAAATGAATCTCCTGCTTTTAAATTAGCATTCACCTGTGCATAAAAGTCACTGTTTGACTTTCTGCACCATGTTCTGCTTTTAAAATTCATATACCTGTATGTTTTATCCCTACACGCCCCTGCTATCAACCTTGCTGCGATCACACGTTCTCTCTGTCTGTCTCGATCCTCTTTCTCTCCCCCGAGGCAGAGGGGATGTTTGCTTTCAGAATGATTTTGGATGTTAAACTCTCTCTCTCTCTCATCCAGCCTCTCTGGCATGCAGGCAGTAATGCCACGTCCAGGGCCGCCTGTGGTATCTAGGTCACAATAAGCCCCGCGGCCGTACGTTTGCTTAAGGAGACCTGACAGGCCTCCGCTTCTCTGTCTTTTTTCCCCCTGAATGAACAGAATGAGACACGGCCAAAAAACTCAACCGATTATGACAACACAATGCCTTTTGCTTCCCGATCCAATGACAATTTGCCAGCACATCATGTTTCTTCCAGCCAGCCAATTGCACTCTGCCACACATCGCTCCTCGACTGGACTTGCTGTTCATGCTACTTGGATGTGCAGCCAGGCTGAAATGTGCGCTTGAGACAAGGGATAATGTGCTCTAAGCTTGAAACTCACCTTCATAATAGTGATCCTCAACCGTGATGACACGACCCCTGGTGGCACGCACATGGTCGATGATGGTTTTGGCATCCAGGGGTTTGATTGTGAAAGGATCGATCACTCTGATGTAAATCCTCTCTGGAGAATGACACACAAAGCACACATACCTGAGTTTATGTTAAGCTCACACATCACATCATGTATGTATGGGAGATAGTTAGTCTAGGGATAGTTCACCCAAAAATGAAAATTATATCATTAGTTACTCAGCCTCATGTCGTTCCAAACCCGTAAGACCTTCGTTCATCTTCAGAACACAAATGAAGATATTTTGGATGAAATCCAAGAGCTTTCTGACCCTACATAGACAGCAACGCAACTACCATGTTCAAGGCCCAGAAAGGGACAACATTAAAATGGTCCATGTGACATCAGTGGTTCAACTGTAATTTGAGAATATTACTACGAGAATATTTTTTTGTGCACAAAGAAAACAAAAATAACGCCGACGGAGACTGTCACGGAAGAGAAGAACTTGTTGAATAAATTTGCTATTTTTGTTTTCTTTGCACAAAAAAAAGTAGCTTCATAACATTACGGTTGAACCACTGATGTCACATGGACTATTTTAATGATGTCCTCACTATGTTTCTGGGTCTTGAACGAGTCAGTTGTGTTGCTGTCTATGCAGGGTCAGAAAGCTCTCAGATTTCATCAAAAATATTTTCATTTGTGTTCTGAAGATGAACAAAGGTCCAACGGGTTTGGAACAACATGAGGGTGAGTAATCATGTTTGCTGCATGAACTTTTAAAGTGCCCCTATTATGGATTTTTGAAAATGACCTTTCATGCAGTGTGTAACACAGCTCTAAGTGAATGAAAACATCCTGCAAAGTTTTAAA